>JARFJB010002385.1:3435000-3685000 GCA_036346205.1 Vesta saturnalis | reverse complement strand
GGCCCTACGTTCTCTAATAATTTGGTTTAAGGCCTTTCTACAGCTTAGCTGGATTTTATACACATATGATTAATCGAGGTAAAACCTTTGTTCTTTCTGTTTCGCACATATCTCTACTTATTGTACTTAGTTGTAAGTGTTGGCTCAAGATAAGGGCTAATTGGTAATTTGTAATCTAACTGGATTGTTGTCGAAAATTTCGAATTGCCATCAAGAAGATTTTGGAATCTTATCCATTTAGGGTACTACTTATGTATTGAATACCAATTTACTGATGGACATATATCCACATGTTTGTGAATCAATTGTATGTCTACGGAACCAGTAACCTTATCTACATGTGGCCGTGAGTATCGCTATTTTTGTATATGGGGTTCATTTTTATCTAAATTAAAATTGGGAAGCTTATGAACAGAGGCTAACATCTGAATCAATTACGTAGTGTAAATGAGAACACCAGATGTTTACTGTCAGAATGTTTACTTTGATTCTAATTAATTGTTGCTTAAACTCGCAACATGTGTTGTGGTTTATTTACTTACACTTAATTATGCTATCCTGGAGTTCTACTCTTGGAGTACCTAAGTTATTTAAACCGTGCTTACGGTTGAACTATTATGGTGATTTTATAAATTAAATTTTGCTATTGTATAAAACTTACTTATAAATGAACTTTTCTAACCAATGATTTAATACCTACATATAATAAATTGGTGTACTTTAGAATTATTTAAAAGCTCGTAATTTGCATTCAATTGGTATTAGTTCAAATATATTCACCGTTCAAATGGCATAAATCTTATGCTACATAACTGCCCCTACAAAATGATTTCTACTATACCAGTTGGACCTGAAGAGAACCTTTTGGGTTAAATTTATTTTATTCTTTTTGGGGCTGTTGTGTTAAATTAATTAGTGCTGGGGCTTCTTAGTGTTAATTTGTAATTGTTTTGTTATTGACCATTAACATTTCATAATTAGGGTTTAACTTCAATAGTAATTATTTATATAACTTGACTTTAAGCTGTGTGAATGATACCATACTACTACATTATAATCTCGAACAGGCGGAACTTGCAGCGCTTTATCTGGAAACATATACAGAATTCTTTATAGCTATTTTTGTGCTTATATAAGCACTTGTTTACGAGAGCTCGTGAAGCGGTGAATAACAGGTTATTATTATTACTATTATTACTATAATAATAATAATTATTATTATTACTATTATTATTCGTATTATTAATATTAAAATAGTGCCCAGTTCCGGCTTTGAACGAATTTATTTTTTATATCTACACAAAGTAATGTAAGTTCCAGCTGCTTTGTTTCAAACAATCTTTTTTTATAAAATTTACTTATGTTCAATTGTTTTATAATAGTTAGGTTATTATGTATAAATATTTGAAATTGTTTTATAAAGTTGGGGAACTGGTTTGGGAATTCATATTTACGATTAACATACATAATAGCCAGGGGTTGGAGAGATGAAATACAATTACCAAGTCTAATCATAACTTTTTTGGATAATTATAATCACTGTATTACTATTTTACAATATTAACTACTACCTTATAATTCCAGAACTGAGAATTATTCAAATAAATTGTTTCAAAAAGAGTATACAGCGTTTGCTTTCTTCTTAATCCCCTCAAGTTAGGATTCTATCATTATGCTCGTAGGTGTATTCTGAGGGGATCTTAATGTAATTTAATTGTGCTTTTCTTTCAGCTCAACTAGTGGTCTCATATTTGGTTGCCCTGGTATGAGTTTTGGGGGCAAGCCTTTCTCTACTTGGGTAAATTACACTTATTATTTTCCTCTCAGGTCCTCATTACTGTTTATGCTCAAGCACCCAGTGGCTGACCTCCGGTGTTCCTTATACGGTTACCTCTGCTCGCTGGGACATGTAAAAATATATTGGGTATTAGGCGTTTTGGGTTAGGTGTTGTTATGTGTTAGGTATGAGGGGTTAGGTGCCTGGAGTTAAGTGTTAAGTATTAGCTGTATGTGTTGGGTGTTTGTTTTTTGGTGATTGGTGTTTGGTCTTAGGCAGCCGGTGTCTGGAATTCGGCGATAACCGTTTTTGAGTTTGTAGTTCGATATTTAATATTTGGATGTTTTCATTTGGTGTTTAATATTCGGTGTATAGTGTTCTACGTTTGACGTTTGCTTTTCGGAATTTGATATTCGGAATTTGATATTCGGTAGTTGTTATCTGAAATGTATCACTTTATTTACTGTTATTGATATCTGTGTCAAGTAGATGGAATTTAATGATTTATCAATTGTGAAGCTGTTATTTAAACTTTGTTTATAAAATCAAACATATCACTTATAACAATTATGCTGTTGCTACATCAGGAGTGCAACGATTAAACGTGTACTTTTATTTTTATTGTTTGCTAGCCGTACCCGGCGCGCGTTGCTCCCTTGAAAGATTATACTGGCCCTGGGGGACCGATATTTCAAAATTATGCCAGAGACCGTCGCGGGAGTGTACTCAACAACTTCCCAAAGTTTTATGGCGATTGGATAAATGGTGTAGTAATGCATAAAAGACAAAGCTTTCGTTCCCTTTTATATATACAGATAGACTAACAACCTGGCCTGACAAATTGTTGTAGTAACTAAACCTTTGCAGACAATCCTCAAACTAATTATTCATTTGCATTAGTAAATATTTGTCTACCATTTAGCAGTAGATTGATGGGGATCGCTATACCGTAACTTGGGGTGTACGTCCAAAGATCGCAGCCAGAAGGTCGCGCGACAAAAGATCGCGGACAAAATGTTGCACGACAAACGATCGCATGCGACAAAAATCGAATTCGACTAAAGACCGCATACTACAAAATATCGCAAACGAAAATAATTATATATTTACACACACGCACATACAGCGATACACACTTACACACACCTACTCACACCCACATACACCTACACACACCTTCATACACTTACACACACCTACATACACTTACACACACCTACACACATCTACACACACCTACACACCTACTCACACCTACACACCTACTCACACCTACACACCTACACAAAGCTATACACTACACAAACATACACACACCTACATATACCCACATACACCTACACACACCTACTCACACCTACACACAACTACACACCTACAGACACCTACACACCTACGCACACACACGCACGCACCTCCACACACATCTACATACGCATACATACACACGCACCTACCTCTATAGTTATTTTCGTATAAGAGCATTTGCCGCACGCGATCATTTGTCATGCGACATTTTGACCGCGATTATTTGTGGCGTGACCTTTTAGCTGCGATCTTCGGACGTGTGTTCCGTAACTCGTTTGCCTATAAACATCTCTAGGTCGGAAGTAATCAGTGCAATTGATAAGAACCAAAGATTTTAAAGATATAGTGTTTCATGTTATAAAACTAAGTAATATTTGAATTTTTACCAACTCGCGTGCTTGTAATTTTTCTAAACACCTGTACCAAAAAAACCGACTCGAATTAGTACAAAATAGTATCTGAAATTCTTATTATTACTTTGATTATGGCTTTTATCATTTGACATATGACATTTGACATTTGACATTTGACATTTGACATTTGTCATTTGACATTTCACATGTGACATTTGACATTTGACATTTGACATTTGATATTTGCCATTTGACATTTGACATTTGACATTTGACAGTTGACACTTGACACTTGACACTTGACATTTGACATTTGACATTTGACAATTGACATTTGACATTTTACATTTGACATTTGACATTTGCCATTTGCCATTTGACATTTGACATTTGATATTTGACATTTGAAATTTGACATTTAAAATTTGACATTTGCCATTCGCATTCGACATTCGAAATTCGACATTCGACATTTACGTTCGACATTCTAAATTCGGAATTCGACATTCGACGCTCGACATTCGCCCTTCGACGTTCGAAATTCGACATTCGACATTCGATATTCGCCATTCGACATTCGATATTCGACATTAGACATTCGACATTCGACATTCAACACTCGTCATTCGACATTCTACATTCGCCATTCGACATTCGACATTCGACATTCGACATTCGACATTCGACATTCGACATCCGACGTTCGAAATTCGACAATCGACATTCGATAGTCGACATTCGACATTCGACATTCGACATTCGATATTCGACATTCGACATTCGATTTTTGACAATCAGAATTTGGTTTTCAGTATGTTGAACTTGACATGGCATTTCTTAATCAGTATTCGTCGTTCATTATACGTCGTTCGGAATTCATAATTTGGAATACGTTTAGCATTGAATATTCAGCATACAGCATTAGGCAGATATTCGATATGAATCATTCGTGGTTCGGAATTCAGCATACGAGAACATGAAATTGTAGTTAGGAAATTCGGATTTGGAATTCGACATTTGATATTTGAAACTCGAATTCAGCGTTTGTGATTCGGCATTCTACATTCTGCACTCGGGATTTGAAGTTTAGTATTTGGCGTTTGAAATTTGTTATATGGAATTTGTCAATCTTGGTTATAGGGCTGATTGTAAACAGGCCTACTCTCACATGAAAATGTCAACTTTCACCATTGTTAATAATTAATAATAATTGTATAATTCTATAGTTGGCATGTAAAATGATTGCATTTATGATATTATAAATTTACTAAAAATCGACAAAATTTTATCAATTTACGTATTCTTGTTCTTACAGCCTTTTAAAATTATCATAAAAATGCTTTTACATAATTTCACTAAGTAAGATAATACTCTCGATAGTTCCATGAAATTCTCTCTAACTTGTACTTAATAAACAGGAAGATATTTAAATGGTTACTTTGCTTGCATATAATCCGGGATTCAGCGGTTTAGAACACTGCAATGGTGAAATCTATTCACCCGACTACTTTGCACTTTTTGCACATCTACATGACGATTTAAATAAACAATTTATCAATCACTCCTTGAATTATTTCTCTAGCCTTTATAAGCTCAAAATTGCAAAACACCCAGTAAAAAAGTTTAAACCCCGTTTACCTGGGATCAAATTTAAACATAATCATGCCATGCACTAAAAACATGCTATACCTTTACAGATTTAAAATTGAAAATAAACAATATCGAGAATTCTTTTGCATATGTTTTAGGCCTTTTAGATATAATTTCAATATCGCATTAATTTTTTTACTGTAACAACTTCGATAACGTTTAGTGGATTTCACAATTTAAAACAAATGAACAAAAAAAGACATTAATTTTTAACATATTCTGCGTTACATGAGTAGTGCCTAATTAAATTAATTAATTAAGTTAAAGACAGTGATATTTGATTTAATATTGCAAAGTAATGAAAGTTTCACTGAACACATAAATATGCCGATTCTGCCAAGAATTTTTTCAATTTCATTTCCGAAGGAGGTTTTAAATCCTTGTTTTTTATGGTTTTCGGCCTTTTGGATTTATTTATAAAATTACGCAGAGTCCTATTAAAATCAATATCAAACCTGAGCATCATAAATTCCATTTTGTTGAGGTAGGATTCTCTAGTGTAATATAATAAAAAATGAAGTTTAAATGAATATTTATATTTGTGTTGAGATCACGTGCTGCATTGCGGATTCTCTAGATTCAATGCGTTTAATCCATATTTTGGAAAGCACTGAGCGTGTCGTATTGGAAAGGGTTGCGAGAGATATCAAGGGGTACAAATTCGTGTGAATATCCCTTGGTAGACATCAACAGAGCTGTGGTAGCAGTGCATCACGTTCAACACACGCCGAACAAACATTAATATTAGAGAAAGTCGTAAATTTTACACGCATTTTCACGTTTAGCTTCTATTTAGAACAACATACGGTTAAAGATAACTTTTGAGGTGTAAAATTTGTTTTATTTCTCTTTTTTTGCTTCTTCATCATTCGGTTATGTCGATTATCGTCCATAATAGAAATAAATATAAGTTTTCGTATTTACTTTTCTAGCTTTGCAATGAACGATTAAGTGTTTGTAATAACATGAAACATCTTGAAAAAAGTTTTAGTAATATAAATGATAGCAGACATACTTTTGAGATAGTTATTTTAATGTCTAGCTAGAAGTTTGTATAAAGTGATCGAGTATGATTGATGTGACGCACCTAACACGCTTGTTTTATGGTATGAAACGTTACGTTTTATGATACATGAGCATGTAAGCTAAGGTTAACACTGTTTTTGTAAAGGATTAAATTTTCCAATTTAGTTAACATATAGATTCTCTTTTTCTAATTACATACTGTTGATTTTACAGCAATTAGGTAATAAAAAAAAACGTAAAAATAATGGCAGACGTAATGTTACTACTTTAACTAACCACTCGTCACCATAGTGACATTATTTTCTGCATTGTATCGAAATAATAATTAAAAAAATTAGTATCACGTGCAGACTCCACTTCGACAGGTCTTATTTGGAATATATTCTCTGTTCCATCTTATTTTAAAACAGGCCTTGGAAATTTAGGGAGGGTGTGGTAGTAATGCCAAAAGAACAAAAACTTACTACCGTAGCTTGACTTTTGAAAATGGTGCTATATTTTTACAGCAAAACTAATACAGCGTTGCAACATAGTTTTTTACGCTGTTTGGAAAAAAAGTCTTTAGGCCTGAAACGTCTATTACATGCAGGAAACGGAAAATGTACATTCTTTACATTGGTCATAAATGGCGATATTGTGTCTTATCTACTACAACGAGATGTTTTGTTAGTAGTGGTATAGGGCCGATTCTGGACCAGTTCAAGGACACTCACCCTCTGGTGGTGAGAAACCTAAGCCCAAAATTTCAAAGACAAGCTTTTGACGGGAAATGTAAATTTCAAGGTCAAAATTTAAGTCTGCAACAATCTTCAAGGTCATCAGGTAACAATTTTTAGAAAACCAAAACTAGAATTTTCAAGGTCAAATTTTATTGACATGCAGGGGTATGATATTATAATTCTTATAAATCTAAAAATAGAATTTGCATGGTAAAAGTATATTGACCTGTAGGGGTATTATATTACAATTCTTAGAAATATAAAAGTAGAATCAGTTCATGGAAACAAGAAGAACGATAGGTTGTGCTAAAAAGTAGGTTAAGGTTAAATGGTTCCTGTATTAGCTCTGTGTATCCCTGTATCTGTGTACTTGTGTATCTGTGTATCTGTATATCTGTGTATCTGTGTATCCGTGTATCCGTGTATCCGTGTATCCGTGTATCCGTGTATCCGTGTATCCGTGTATCCGTGTATCCGTGTATCCGTGTATCCGTGTATCCGTGTATCCGTGTATCCGTGTATCCGTGTATCCGTGTATCCGTGTATCCGTGTATCCGTGTATCCGTGTATCCGTGTATCCGTGTATCCGTGTATCCGTGTATCCGTGTATCCGTGTATCCGTGTATCCGTGTATCCGTGTATCCGTGTATCCGTGTATCCGTGTATCCGTGTATCCGTGTATCCGTGTATCCGTGTATCCGTGTATCCGTGTATCCGTGTATCCGTGCATCCGTGCATCCGTGCATCCGTGCATCCGTGCATCCGTGCATCCGTGCATCCGTGCATCCGTGCATCCGTGCATCCGTGCATCCGTGCATCCGTGCATCCGTGTATCCGTGCATCCGTGCATCCGTGCATCCGTGCATCCGTGCATCCGTGCATCCGTGCATCCGTGCATCCGTGCATCCGTGCATCCGTGCATCCGTGCATCCGTGCATCCGTGCATCCGTGCATCCGTGTATCCGTGCATCCGTGTATTCGTGTATCCGTGTATCCGTGTATCCGTGTATCCGTGTATCCGTATCCGTGTATCCGTGTATCCGTGTATCCGTGTATCCGTGTATCCGTGTATCCGTGTATCCGTGTATCCGTGTATCCGTGTATCCGTGTATCCGTGTATCCGTGTATCCGTGTATCCGTGTATCCGTGTATCCGTGTATCCGTGTATCCGTGTATCCGTGTATCCGTGTATCCGTGTATCCGTGTATCCGTGTATCCGTGTATCCGTGTATCTGTGTATCTGTGTATCTGTGTATTTTCCTGAAAACTGGAAAGTCGAAAGATCATTGACCTCTCGGTGGTATCATAGTACAATTCCTAGAAATACAAAAATAGGATGAAGTCGTCGGAATAAGGAGTACGATGGGTTGTTGTGTGTGCTAAAAGGTATGCCAATGTTAGACGGTTCTTGTACTGGCTAAATTGGGTCAAGGTCAAATTCTTGGAAATGTTATCAATTCTATCTAAATAAGCATTCCTAATCAATTATTGACTTTGCGCATGCTCAGTATTGCTTGGTTCTTAGAAATCTAAAAGTGGAATCAGTTCTTTGAAATGGGAGGGGAGAGCCTTGAAGGTTAAATTCTACGATCAAACAAAATAATACTGTTCTCATTCCCTTCGACGATAAACGAGTTGTAACGGCAAACTCTCCCTTGAGGCTACAGTTTAATCGTTTAAGACCGAGTATTTCACAATAGCGTTTGACTCATGTATTTACATCTCATGGCATGATGAGCACCTGTTGGATCATTCGTTCCTGCTATGCGTGTGTTACATAAAAAATATTTAGAGTGCTGTAATGGATATGTTATCAACTAAAAACTATATTTTTTATTAATGCCATCTTGCAAGACATTTTTCTACCAGACGAGTGCTTCAACTGGTACATCAAGACGGGAAATGTTTGCCCAAATCTACCTAAAAACCAATAAGAGTTGCTTCTTCGTATTTCATTCTTCCAAAATAGAAAACAATGGAGAAATATGTAGGAAATCCTGAGCGCAATTCAATGTAGTCTTGCTCTTTAAATAAAATTTTCCTACTGCATTTTTCTCTTTATTTTCTTGGCTATTAAACATGATATTGAGGTATGTTCGTATGCAAAAAACTTAGTTCTTCGGTCGCTAAGTCAATAGGTAACGAGTAACTTCGTCGTTTCCTTTCTGACTGTTATGTACACATGAAAGTGAATAACCAGAGGTGTATCCATTTAAGTCGTAGCTTAATGGAAATGACTACAAGATTGGTGCTTTCGTATCCATGAGCAAGACCTAACGAAAACAAAATATTTAAGTATATGTTTAGTAGAATGTTCACACCAAACAGTGTAATCTTATTCAAACTGCATCATATCAGAAGAATCTGATTCCATTTCACTATCCATATCTGAATTCGATTCTCCTAGTGCTATAATAGCAGGTGGTATATTTTCAATCGAAAAATTTTCCATGTGTTTCTCCCAATCATTTGAAATAATCTTTTTCGTGCGGGAGTAAAAATTTTGCCACTTTCCAAAATGTGGATTTATGAACTTGCTAGTCATACACTTCTTGAGCGCTGATCACCAAAGCGTGCAACGGTAGGCATATAACAACCCAGTACCGAAGGCAGTTAAGGCTGTTTCATCGTTCTTGGCTCGATCTCTACCTAATATATAAGAACTCAAATCACGTAAGACTTTAGGGTACTCTCGACAACCAAGTTAACCTTGAGTTATGTTGTGATTTATTACGTGGCGGAGCTCTAGAAATACAATAAATTAACGACAACAGTACTAGAATGGGTATCACTCACGCCTATATACTACACCTCTAAATTGCTACGGATGTGGAAATGTTCCTTCAGTTGTCAACGGGTGCTCTACACAATTATAAGGTATATTGTTTTTTCGCTTCAGCTTGGCTTATTAAATGATCTAGCAACTGTACGCACGCATATCTTTTACTTGTGTAGTGTTTACCTTTATTCAATATGGGTGTACGAGCTCTATACAGTTTATGCAACTTACTGAAGGTGTTCGTGTATGAATTCAATAACCAGCATCGATAGATCACTATTTGTTTTGTCATGTTTGTTTATTATTAATCACATCAAATGGACCATAGGCAATTGCCAACTTTAGATGTGAAGTTGCCGTTAGTACATTAGAATTACCGCTTCAGTGAAGTAATATATTTATACAGGATGAATCACACTAGACTTTTAATCTACGCTAGCTTATTTACATTTTGGTTTTCTTTTGTGTGCTTACTGCTTTATGTGTAAATGTTTAGGCTTTAATGTTATTTGTGAAAAGTGTGTAACAGCGTGGTATTTACTTCGCTGTTAATGAATTTTCAGGTGACGAAGTGTTCAGCCGATGAGTCATAAATACAGACTTGATTCACATATGTTACATCAGGGGATCATGTTGATTACTAATAAATTTAAGTTTTGTTTTAAGCATTCAATATTTAAATGCGTCAATATAATATGATGTAATATGTTTGGGGCTGCTTTATGTTACTACAGTATATTATCTGTTAATTAAGATCATTTGGACGCATTTGGATAGGATAGCATTTGCGCTGATCAAGTTTTTTTTCTTTCAACTGTAATAAAAGAGGGTTTGTTCATGCTTGCTTATCAACGTTTTAAGAAATGCTCTTCCTAAAACCACGTGCGCCACTATTTTTGTTATTTAAACGCTTTATGGTTTACTTGACGCCTTTGCTTACGGCAAGTTTCTTTTTTGTTTGTTAGTTTATTCTAACTAACACGGAAGTTGTCTCCTGCTGGATGTTAGTTGAGTTATTTCATTTGTATTATAATTTTTCTTTGTATTGTAAATGATTTATTGGTTCTGTAAATGGCTTATTATTACTGAAAGGGGTTTGTTATTATGGTAAATGGTTTACGGTTACTGATTTGTTATTGTGTACTTTTGTTATTTCTTAGAAATTATCCTGACGAATTTACCTTTTACACATATTTGGGATGAGGCCGTACAAAATAACCATTTGTGTTAAGCGATTATTATTTCTTTGTCTTATGTGTACTATTGTCTCGTGTACCTGCGTCTTCTTTTTCAGGCCAGCCTTCGTTTCTTTATTTTATCTGTGACCATTGTCCTAACTCTGCCTTTGTCCTTTTCTTTGTTTGAGGGCTATACAAGAGAAAGTCGTGCCCCTTTTTAAACTTTTATTGCGTTTCTATGAGAATCACACGCCCACGCGCCTAAGGGCTCTCTAAAAAGGATGAGCTAGCGATTATTTTAGGAGGGGTTACAGCACAACTCCTATTTAGGGCTATATCGATAGTGGCAAGAAGGAAATGGTAAAAAGACATAGCATTGCCTAGTCTAAATATTATCTACTACATAGTTTTTCTCTCTGGACATACAAGGTTGAATTTTGTTTCATAGTTGCTTTTTTGTAATTTGGCCCTCAATTTCTACCCCGTATGTAACATCCATCTCTGCAGCTGTTTTTCTTACCAAAAAATGAGGGTTATATGACTAACTGCACCGAATGATACGGTGCGTTATCAATAACCACAACAATTTCCAGGTAGCTTTAACAGTGCAGAAATGAGCTGTTTAATCACCCAATTTTAAAACCGGTCGCCCATTCAGAGTTTTATGACAATTCCGATCCTGGTTTCTCGAATCGAGTAAAAAGTCGCAATTTTCGTAAATCCCTAAATTAGAGCCTGTTTGTAAAGTGGTATATCTTTAACTTCACTTCTACTTTTCGATGGATTAGTTTTGGATACGCAAGTCTGACATCTTGGCCTAAACTGTTTATAGGACCTTAAAATTTGTTTGGCATTTTCTCAACAATTATTATTAATTCAATATGAGACTTGATCATAATGTGCGTTACTTAAGTGGGTAACAGAGTACGATTACTTTTGACAGAACGGAATTCGATTGACTTTTTGTCATTTTTATAAATGGAATTTTACCACTACAGGAAAAAAACTATCATGGTCTGCTCTAATGCGAAATAAGATGGAACAGAGTATACTTACAATTTACTGTCACTAATTATTATTTTAGTTTGTCAAACAAAAAGAAAAATAAATAAATTTGGTTGTTGTTTTTAGTATTTTAAATAGGAAGTATTGATATAATTATGTGCAAACTTTAATAGAATTTAGATTTGTCCACACCAGGTACAAAAGGTTTTTAATTTAAATTGTGATATGGCCTTCCTCAATTACAATTTATGGGGAACTACCCTAATTCTAGTTTTAATAATTAACCTTATGAAAAGTGATTAATATTTAAGACTTTATTGGTAATCGGTTTGATAAAATTATGTTTTTAAGTCACCTATATAATTCAGCTAACATGGTAATTCAAATCTATTTGTTTCATATAAAATTTTGGTTAATATTTGATATTATTAATTTTATTATTAAACTGATCTCTGAACAAATAAATTATAAATACCAATCTAATTGTAAAATTGTTAATTATTACATGTAATAAATTGCTAAACATATTTTCTGCCTAAAGAAATTCACTAAATATGATGAGATTTTACACTTATTTATCCCCATAAACTAATATGTCAAAAGTCGGTAATTAATTAAATTTTCTTTTTATCTACCAAATACATTAGAATACCAACTTTACAACTATTTCACATGTAATGTATTCTTTGTTATTCTAAGTAAAATAAATTAAGTTTGGTCAATGATATATTTTCAAGCTTAACATAATGAAAATATTCACTACATTTTGTTACTAAATCGAATGAAACTATCAATAAGGGTAAAATAATGTTACCGATTAAAATAATGTTGTGGTCACATACATTTGTAAACTTTGATATTATTCCTGTCAGTATCAATACACAAATTTACTTAAACAATTAATGTTAACAATATACTTGAAAAATTGAATTTTATGTTAGTGCATGCCCGTTGTGTTACTTTCAAAATTATAAAGAATCTTTTACTTACTTGAGACTAATCCAATATTAGTCAAGTTCTTATCTCCTAAACGCACAATACATGAGATTATTTTGACGCACTGGTTATATGTAGTATGGTATAGTGCGTAGCACGTATTCTGCGTATAGTATGAAATTGCGTTTGCATAAAAAATTGTTTGTTGTACCCAATAAAAGCCTGGCGTAAATGTTGCGTCACTGAAATTTTTGATTAAGCCCCGAATACTATGTAAAAGTATATTTAAATGTTGTGTAAAGGTTCATGAGCTGGAAGTATAAAATTTGATGAGAAATAATATTTTAATAATACCCCTGTTGCGACGATAGTGAGTCCCATTCATTGTATGTGGCTACTGTACTTTAAGAAATGTAAGTTCAAACTTGTACGTAGGTAGAATGCAAATTATATAATTTTATAAAATTTGTACAGGTAAATGATTATAGGTAACTCATCTAAAATATTTATCATGATCCAGTATCCAAACTTACCAGGTAATTTTAAATTTGGTACGGTAAGATCGTAGCTAACTATCTAATATTTTCATGCGTAACCACTTCCGGTTATACGAATGACTAGTGTTTTATTAAATGGAACACGTTATAAAATTTGAATTTGTAATTTTAAGGTAAGTTTCTTAAATAAACTAGATACGAAATACAGATGCGGTCTTAGTAATAACTCATTAATTGTTCCGTTCCTGTCAAACAATTTGAATAAAACTTTGAGGTGTTGTAGGCAAAGGTTTATTGCAACAGTTTGCAAAAAATGACATTTGTATTTTTCATAAAAATAAAATTGTGAATGTCTAAACTTGACTATCAAAAAATGCAAGTTACTCAAAACAATCAAATGGAAACCCCTATTTTTTATTACTTAGATCGATTTAACGTCAAAAATTAAGGTATGTTTGTTTAAAACTTTATTTGCCTAAACGTAACAGTTTCATACTTATTATCAAAAAAGTCCCAATTTTAAAATGTGTGATAAAAATGAGCTACATACTTAAATCTAGTATTCCTTGTTCGTGGTCACCATGGAAACCAAATAATTGAGAATTGAAATAAAGAAAAATATAGTAATTTTTTTCAAATACGACATAAGTGTAAAAATTTAATACTTTATGAGTAAATCGAAAAAAACTACTTTTTACTGCGGAGGTAATAACTACATACTTATCAGTGCTTTCTTACACGATAAAGTCGCTTATTTAGTATTTCTTGCTCGTGATCAAATGTAAATTAATTTACAATAAATGTTCAAAATGTTGCCCGTTAGACGCAAGACATTGTTGAACCCGTCTTATAACGGCTTCATTTGTAGCCCTTTGAATTTCTTGTGGAAAAGAGAATTGAAGGCATTTTGCACTCTTGCAATGCAATCTTCCTTAGTCGTTAGTGGTGTAGCATAAACAATATTTTTAATTCGACCCCAAAGATAAAAATCCATTGGCGTAAGATCAGGTGACCTAGGTGGCCATGGAAAGGGACCATTATTGGCAAACGATCTTCAAAAATTTCATAAAGTTTCATGGAAACAGCGTTGGTGTTGTGAGGGGGCGCACCGTCTTGTTGGTACCATAAATTTTCCCTTTCTAGATTTAATCGGGGTTGAATTGGAGTGTTTAATATCTCAAGATAATTTTCTCCTAGAAATTAAATTTGTAGTCATAAATCGCAACAATCAACTATTTTAAACCTCTCAAATTTTCGTTGTAAAAATACACGCCAAAGATTTCGTTATTCAAGACATTGTTGAACCCGTCTTATAACGGCTTCATTTGTAGCCCTTTGAATTTCTTGTGGAGAAAGAGAATTGAAGGCATTTTGCACTCTTTAGTCGTTAGTGGTGTAGCATAAACAATATTTTTAATTCGACCCCAAATATAAAAATCCATTGGCGTAAGATCAAGTGACCTAGGTGGCCATGGAAAGGGACCATTATTGGCAAACGATCTTCAAAAATTTCATAAAGTTTCATGGAAACAGCGTTGGTGTTGTGAGGGGGCGCACCGTCTTGTTGGTCCCATAAATTTTCCCTTTCTAGATTTAATCGGGGTTGAATTGGAGTATTTAATATCTCAAGATAATTTTCTCCTAGAAATTAAATTTGTAGTCATAAATCGCAACAATCAACTATTTTAAACCTCTCAAATTTTCGTTGTAAAAATACACGCCAAAGATTTCGTTATTCCGAATAGCACAAAATACGTTAAAATTCTAAATTTCCTGAAAATAGCATTCGCGAATTGGATTGCTATTTTCGTTATTCCAGTAATGCGAGTTTCGGCGATTAAATATGCCATTTTTCGTAAATTTAGATTCGTCCGTCCATATGATATTAGTCAAAAAATTAGGAATTTCTTGTATTTTGAGCAAAATTGTTTCACAAAATTCGATACATTTCAAGAAATTCGCTTCTTTCAAATATTGAACTAATTGTAAACAGTTCTAAACTTATGTTTCTTAAGAATTCTTCTGATGAGTTGTTGGTGTTAAGCCAATATTTGTTTTCGCGTCGCTTATGGAATTACAATGATAGGCACGGAAATATCCTAAAGTTATAAATTCATTCTGTTCGTTATCAATAGCAGTTTTTTTTTGCGAGGCACAGAGTGTTTAAATGTGCCAAACTGTTCCAAATTTTGAACCACATGTCTTATTGTATCTGCTGATGGTCGGGTGCGCTCAGGATAGCGTTCGATAAATGTTCTTACTGTTCGTTTTAAAACTCTATGACATTCTCCGTGAATTAAAGTTAAATTCAAAAAATCTGTGTTAGAATATTCAAGTCGAGCCATTTCATCAAGAAAAACACAAACTAACAATTCTATTAAATTATTGACTACAAAAGAAAAACAAAATAAATAAGCATCGTGTAATGATGCGCTGATAAGTATGTATTACCTCCGCAGTAAAAAGTAGTTTTTTTCGATTTACTCATAAAGTATTAAATTTTTACACTTATGTTTTATATCGAATTGGAAAAAAATTACTTAAAAAATTTCTATTTGGCAAAAATGAGTTTTGAATCACAAAATGATCAATTTTTATAATTTTTTGCAGTAACTTATTCAAGTATTTTTCTTTATTTCAATTCTCAATTATTTGGTTTCCATGGTGACCACGAACAAGGAATACTAGATTTAAATATGTAGCTCATTTTTATCACAAATTTTAAAATTGGGACTTTTTTGATAATGAGTATGAAACTGTTACGTTTAGGCAAATAAAGTTTCAAACAAACTTACCTTAATTTTTGACGTTATATCGTTTTGAGTAATAAAAAATAGTGGTTTCCATTTGATTTTTTTGAGTAACTTGCATTTTTTGATAGTCAAGTTTAGACATTCATAATTTTATTTTTATGAAAAATACAAATGTCATTTTTTGCAGACTGTTGTCATAAACCTTTGCCTGCAACACCTCAAAGCTTTATTCAAATTGTTTGACAGGAACAGAACAATTAACGAGTTATTACTAAGACCGGATCTGTCAATTTTTTTAGAAAAATGTTTTTTTTAAACGACTGAAATTTCGTATCTAGTTTATTTAATAAACTTACCTTAAAATTCGACTTAGAATCCAAAAATGTATTAATATACGGGGTGTTCCATTTAAAATAAGCGACTAAGTACCGACTTCCGGTATAACCGAAAGTGGTACGAACGTGAAAGTATTTTAGATGAGTTAGCCCTAACATCATTACCCTGTCACCAAATTTTCAAAATTATAGTAAGTTTGGTTTAGCAGATACTCATAGGATCAGCTGCCAAAGGCGGACCCTATATATATATATATATATATATATATATATATATATATATATATATATATATATATATATATATATACAGGGTGGCTCACCATATTCGCCTCGGTTTTTCTACGAGAAATGAAAAGGGTTGAGGGTTGGGAAATAATTTTTAGCGCAGTCATATGTGGGTTCTTGAGGAGCATATTCCGAAATTATTTTTGAATATACAGGGTGGCACAAAAATAAAGTACATACCAAAGTTATATTTTTTCTTATGGAACACTCTATAATTTTTTATATTTTTAGATGCTATAGACCAAATAAAGGTAAGTTTCTGTTACACTTCCTAGACCTAAAACTGATCGTTTCTGAAAAATTTTGAGAAATATAAAAATACATCTACTGGTTAGCTAAAGGTTAAGGTATACTACCATATAAAAGTTTTATTTCAAAATTATACAGAGTGGTGAAAAAAATTGCTCCAAAGTTTAGGCACACATTTTATTGAATAACTTCTTAAAGTTAAATGGAATACCCCGTATTTAGTGGCTTATTTCGACGCAGAATTAGATTTCCTTTAAAACTATATTAGGGTTCTCTATACCTATCTCTTATGCTTTTTACGCAAACGGCGTTTTTATATTTTACTTATGAATAATTTTTTTATCGTAAATGTATTGTAATGAAAATCTAAAAAGCATTTTTTGAAAGCATTTTATTGAACGGTTAACAAACTTAAATAGTAAAATAATTATTACTATAATAAATGTTCAAAGGTGTGCATTATTCTCAACACATAAACGAACTCTTTTTCGAAATGATTGCTAAACCCTGGATAACATATTTGGCGTTATGGAACGAAATGCTTCTCTTATTCGTACTTTCATATCGTTAGGTGTCGTTGGCGGTGTATTGTAAACAATGTTTTTAATATATCCCCATACAAAATAGTCGAGACTTGTTAGGTCCGGAGACCTGGCTGGCCAGTCCTGTGGACTACTCGTCCTATCCATCTATTGTGATATTGCCCATCTAATTCATTCCTAACACATCTATCAAAGTGTGCAGGAGCTCCATCTAGCTGCATCCACATTCGTTGACGAATATTAAGCGGAATAGTTTCCAATAGTATGGGCAAATTGTTCCTAATAAATCTAAGAAACATGGCGCCGTTTAAGTGGCCATCAAAAAAGTATGGACCTACGATTTGCGTTCCGATTACTCCACCCCACACGTTAACACACCATCTGTGCTGGGGATCAAGGGTTCTAAAAATATTAGGATTTTCGTTACTGTAGTAGTGAAAGTTATGTCTATTAACTAATCCGTTGTTATGAAAACTTGACTCATCGGAAAAAAGCACGTATTCAAAAAAATTTTCATCATCACCAAACTTTTCTAGAACCCATAAACAAAAACTCAGTCGTCGATCATAATCTCATTCAGAAAGTTGTTGATGTAGTTGTATGTGATACGGGTAAAATTTGTGTTTTTTAATTATTCTTTGGATGCTCTGTCTGCTTATTCCAGTTGCTTAATGTATTTTTCGGTGACTTGTTTGAGGGTCTTCTACCAGAGATTCCATCACTAAATAATCATTTTCCTCATTTCCGGTAACCAATTCTTGTCGTTCGAGCTTAGTATAAGACACACTGCCTGATCTTCGGAAAAGCTGCAACAACTTTTCTAATGAACGCTTATTAGGATGATACCTGTTAGGATACCTTTGGGCATATACTCTTGACGCTAATAAACAGTTTTTTTCACACTGACCGATTACCAAGATCATATCAATTCGTTCTTCCTGGGGGTAAGTTCTCATTTTAACTAATGAAATGTAACAATCTCGAAAAACAATTTTAAACAACGATAATTGTTTGACTAACAAGTAACGTCACTGTCAAATCATTTTTTTCGACATAATTAACGCCATATTGGCCAAAGCCTACTATTATTAAAAAATAGTAGGATAGGTATAGTAGATAAAAAGTAAAATATAAAAACGCCGTTTGCGTAAAAAGCATAAGAGATAGGCATAGGGAACCCTAATATAGTTTTAAAGGGAATCTAATTCTGCGTTGAAATAGGCCACTAAATACGGGGTGTTCCATTTAACTTTAAGAAGTTATTCAATAAAATGTGTGCCTAAACTTTGGAGCAAATTTTTTCACCACTCTGTATAATTTTGAAGTAAAACTTTTATATGGTAGTATACCTTAACCTTTTAGCTAACCTGTAGATTTAATTATGAGCAGCTCGTTCTATGTTACAAGGTATAAGCAATTTTTAAATTACAATATGTATTTTTATATTTCTCAAAATTTCTCAGAAACGATCAGTTTTAGGTATAGGAAGTGTAACAGAAACTTACCCTTATTTGGTCTATAATATCTAAAAATATAAAAAATTATAGGGTGTTCCATAAGAAAAAATATAACTAATATGTACTTTATTTTTGTGCCACCCTGTATATTCAAAAATAATTTTGGAATATGCTCCTCAAGAACCCACATATGACTGCGCTAAAAATTATTTCCAACCCTTTTTATTTCTCGTAGAAAAACCGAGGCGAATGTGGTGGGCTACCCGGTATATACAGGGTTTTCAAAGTTAAGTCGGCACTATTGCTATCTTCGTTATTATTGGTGCTACGAAGTCGGTTAAATGGGCAAAGAAGTAGCATTTTTTCCGCTCGTTACGATGGTGAAATCAAAATGAAAATTGAACATCGTGTTCGCGAGATATGGTCAAAAATTTCCATTTTTTTAAATGGCACACCCAACATGCAATATACTTAATCGATAGAAAATTCTGAACGCATAAGTTCCTATGACATTTGACCCTAATGTCAAAAATGACAAAGTTATTGATCATTTACCAAATTCATCAAGGTGGCTGTGTCAACTATTTTCTGTATTACCATAGAGCAGAAAATGAAAAGAATATCAGACAATTGAAACAGGATTCTTTATTCTAAGCGATAATAATATTAAGGAACAACAAAACAAAACAAAACTCAAATTAGATGTTCGAAAACATCACCCTCTTGCTCCAAGCATTTCTGGGCCCGCTTGTAGACACTTTTAGTAGCCTTAGCAATGGACCTACCATCAATATTATTGATGGCGTGAACGATACTTTGCTGGAGATCCTCAAGGTTATCATATCGCCTGTTGTACACCACACTCTTCACATATCCCCAAAAGAAAAAATCCATTGGAGTAATGTCAGGTGATCGAGGAGCCATACGGATAGGCCCATTAGTTGATAAATATCTGTCATCAAAAAAATTGTTTAATATTGTATCTATCTGACGAACGTTATGGGGAGGAGCTCCGTCTTGTTGGAAATAAATGTTCTGCCTATCCATTAAATTTACATCATCCAAGAAGTCTTGGAGTGTGGCAGTCAACATTTCGGCGTACCGCTCACCAGTTAACGCACCCTGATAAAATACTGGACCAACAATTATCGAGCCAATTAAACCGCACCAAACATTAACACTGAAGCGTCTCTGCGGGTTACAAGATCGGTAGAGCATCGGATTTTCTCGACTCCAAAAATGGCTGTTTTTCCTGTTGAACATGCCCCTATTAGAAAAAGTTGATTCGTCACTCCATAGAATTGAGCTCCGAAAATCATTATTGGTTCTCATTTGATTAATAAACCAGTGACAAAACTGAACGCGTCTTTCTTGATCTCCTGGTACTAGTGTCTGTGTAGGTCAGAATTTATACGGCACAAACTTATACTTTTTTAGAATATTGTGGATGGAACTCAAACATAGTCCATTTTCTTGCACTAAATCATTAATTGAGTTGTTGGGATGTGCTTCAAAATAAGCTAACACATAAATTTCAGTTTCTTCACTAATTATACATTGTTTATTAGATCTGGATTTCTTAAACACGCTCGAATTAGATCTAAATTTGCGATACAAAACCAAAAAGTATCTTCTATCCGGCAAATGACGCGTAGGAAACAAATCACTGTAACGCTCACGCGCTCAATAACCGTTTTTTTGACAAACGATGTAACATTCTAACATATCACACTTTTCTGAATGGGCGAAAGACATTTTTCTATTCAAAAAACACAAACTCTTAACTCTTTATTAGCAAACTTCAATTTGACATCAATTCTGATGACATTTGTGAAAATGACAAATATTGTTCATGTAATACCAGCCACCTTGACGAATTCAATAAATGATCAATAACTTTGTCATTTTTAACATTAGGGTAAAATGTCATAGGAACTTTTTTGTTGAGAATTTAATTTTCTATCGATTATAGATATTGCATACTGGGTGTGCCACTAAAAAAATGGAAATTTTTGACATAACTCGCGAACACGAAGTTCAATTTTTATTTTGAGATCACCATCGTAACGAGCGGAAAAAATGCTACTTCTTTGCCCATTTACCCGACTTCGTATCACCAATAATAACGAAGGTAGCAATAGTGCCGACTTAACTTTGAAAACCTGCATATATATATATATATATATATATATATATATATATATATATATATATATATATATATAAGCTTCAATTTTCACTTTACCTTATATCCGTGATATTAATGTAATTTACTAGGAGTAATTTTTAATTGTCCACAATTGATGTAAAGGTGTATAATATTAATGACCTCACCTACGCGTGTAATCAAGACCAAAGGTGTCAAATAGAAATTATTATTGTTATTATTGTTATTATTAATGAATGGTTTAATTAATTAATTGCAAAATCTTTGTTTTACGTTTCGCTGTTTGGATTTACAGCATTTACAAAAATTGATTGTTATTTACAACAATAAGAATAAATTGAAATACTAATTGATAGTGTACGTGTTTGAATTGGGTGGTTTTTTTTGTAATAAATGGAAAGATCATATATACGTTTTATAACAAAGCTATTTTTCGTTTTTTTTCGCTCTAATTTAAAAAGTTATATTAAATTAAAAATACATTTTTGTACCCCGTACCGAAAACACGCCAATAGTTCCCGAACGAACCAGACCACGTGTGACGTCACAATATTTATTTTTACTCATCATAGCATACAACTGATACAGTGTTTTGATTTTTAAACGATTAAATTTTGCTGTCGTCAATATATTGATAAATATATCAAAAATGTTAAACATTAAAGGTTATCGTGCTTGCTTCGTATCATTACGTACGAATACTACAAAAACAACTCCCCAAAAAATGTTTTTAAATGTTCCACAAGATGTTAAACGTCGAAATGAATTGTTTCAAGTAATGCGATGACCTAATCCCAAAACAACATCAAACTTTTGTTGATGTGAAAATCATTTTGATATAAGTATTTCATAATAATATAGTAATTAATAATTATTTGTTAAACGTGTAAATTGAATAAACAGAATTCGATAATAAAATTTTTTAACTGAACTTCAGAATTATGACTTGAAAATTATAGCATAAAACAAAATTCTATGAATAATTTGAAACGATTAAATAATAAATTTGTACACGGTTATTGAATGGTTTCGGTTTAATTAGTATTTTATTTTTTAATTACACAAGAGTTTGTACTATACGAAATTTTAAAAGTGTATATAATGGTGATTTTTCCGTTGTTATAATGTCATTTAAATAATTCTCATGATTTGATGTTTTTTTAGCTGAAAGAAGACATGGAGAATTATATTTACTATACTAAAATGGGAAGTAGAGCAAAAATTAAAGTTGATGTAGTACCGCACAAGTTTAGTTGTCAACCTAACCGTAAACTTTATCACACATGACTAAACAAAAGTAGCTATTATAAGTATTTTTTTTGCACTAAATTTCGAATGTGTTTAGCCAATTTATATGTAGAAGCCGTTGACACTGTACTATTGAGAATTAATTTAACATTATAATGTCACAAACATGGCGACCAATCGTGGCGCGTTTGTAGTCGCGTGATTCTTTATAAGTAAGAGTTTTTTGCATTGACTAATATAATATATGGTAAAGTTTTAAAATACATAAAAAACAATGGATACATTTTTTATTCAATAACCCAATTGTATGATATATAAAAATTCAGGTACTTACACTATCAATTAGTATTTCAATTTATTTTTACTATTGTAGATAACAATAAATTTTTGGTAATACTGTAAATCCAAACGGCGAAACGTAAAACAAATATTTTGCAATTAATTAATTGAACCATTCATTCCCAGAAATAATTTTACATATTAGTTTATATATATATATATATATATATATATATATATATATATATACTGAGGTAAATGAATGTGTGCTTATTGACGGCATTGCATCGATCAAGCTTATATACAATTGAGAATTCGTTCATCAAGTGTAATTAAAATATTCTGTGACAAACCGGTGGACCATCAACATGATAAAAGAGGGTGCACCGCAACGCTGAGTTAAAGAACCAACCCACGTCATCACTTTTATACCTGATTCAATTACACACCCACACACATACACACACACACACAAATTACCTTTAAAATAAATAAATGATTCCTTGCGTATACTGTCACAATAAAAGGTGAAATCATCCTTCATTCCAACATTATTGATCTGGTTCACGAAACATTGAGACAGTGAAAAACTACAAATCCACACGGTCGGCGACAGTTTGCGACGTACATTAAAGAAAAAAACATGCCACGAGAGCTTATCGGAAATACCCGAAGACCCTCACAACTAGGTGAGAATTAGCATGCCGATAGTGAATCGAGGGAAACCCCGACCAGATCCTTTCGACGAAGAAGACTTTTACTAGTTTGGGATACGTGAAGAACGTAACATCGATTCTGTATACTATGATCCCTCGCATCCGGCTGGGTTTTCGGGTATAACAACTTTAAATAATGCTGTAAAGGGTAGATATGGTGAAGCTAAAAAATGGCTGCAGGCTCAGGAAGCTAATACGCTGCATAAACCAGTCAGAAAAAAGTTTCCCCTCAATAGGTATATTGTGAGCAACATTTATGAGCTGTGGCAAGCGGATTTTTGCGATATGTGTACTTTAAGTAAACACAATAGTGGATACAACTACATACTAACGGTTATTGATACGTTTAGCAGGAGGGCTTGGGCGAGAGCTCTTAAAACGAAGACAGCCGCACCTGTAATTGAATCATTCACCGATATTTTTAAGGAAAGTGATAATACACCGGGAAATCTACAGACGGATAAAGGCAAGGAGTTTGTGGCGGTCAGTGTACAAAACTTTTTCAAGAAACAAATTATCACCTTCTATGTCACAAATAACCCTGATTTAAAAGCATCTCTAGTTGAAAGATTTAATAAAACATTGGAAACAAAGATGTGGCGTTATTTCACCTACAAACATTCCTATGGTGATATTGATGTACTTCAAAAGCTTGTGACTGCTTTCAACAATAGCCCTCATTCAAATATAAAGATGGCCCCTGCGGCGGTAAACGATGAAAACGTTTTGGAAGGGTGGAATAACCTGTACGCTTAGGCACATCTCGCCATCCTAAATATAAAGCCAGTGAACACGTTAGAATCGCCACAACTAAGTACACCTTTGAGAAGGGATATGAAAAGAACTGGAGTGAGGAAGTTTTTACAATTAGTGAAGTGATAAAAAGAAGACCGCCAGTGTACCGTATAAGCGACCTTAATAATGATCCTGTTATGGGTACCTTTTACGAGGAGGAATTGCATCTTGTTACGGTTGATAAAGACACCCTATTCAAAGTCGACAAAATCTTAGCAGAGAAGGGCCGCGGACGACATAAACAATACCTGGTCAAGTGGCGTGGGTACACTGACAAATTTAATAGCTGACGTTAGCTTCGCAGCTGTGAGATATATAAAATGGCGTTTTAACTTACCCTATTGAGCAATAGTTCTATGACGTGTTTTCCCCACAATATAATGTCAAGTTTTATTACACCACTGTCAAAACGAAAAGGATTAACCGGATCATAGATTGTAGGGATATCGAAAATTCAGTACCCTCGTTATTTTGCCACTGTAAGTGCTACAGACAATTTAATTTATTATAGAATGGATCCACCCGCAGGAGAAGAGGGTGTGTTGGAGACGATATTGAAAAAGGATGCATCAGATTTTTAACGAGAAAGCCATTTGTATTGAGGACGGATGGTATGTGTTTAGTTTCGCCTCGGAGAATTATGCCAACGTAGAAGAAATTGCCAGCGAGCCAAATAACCACGAGCTAATAAGTGAATTACTAACAATCGAATACCATAAACTAACTAAGCGCGTCACTACGAAATTAAACCCTCCCTCTCGCTATTCGGATTCTCACAACGTTTAGCCTTACTGTTAGGTAAGTGTCCGTATCAAAACGTAGCTATGAAATCAATACCCCTGCACCCCGCTAGTATATAAACAGAATTACCAATGCAGATGGTTGTTTATTGCGACATCGTTGAACCGCCAAATGTGGGTGATGTTTTATCTCCGCTTATGCGCATAATAAACATTGCTTCAGAAAACTACACCTACGGGGGTCACAAATATGTAGTTTTTTCGCCTACACACTACCTGCCAGTGACGACACAGGAATTTAAAGACATCGAGATTAATATAAACACAGATACAACAGAAGCAATGCCATTAGAGTTTGGGACGCTGTCTCTGAAGCTACACTTTAAGAAAGTGCAATAATGATTTATCCTTATCACATATAGAAGTATAATACCGTTATTTAAGTCAAGGGCTATTGGAAAAGAAGCTCTTAGAACGGGTGCCAATATTCTTGGTGACGTCATAAAGGATCGAGCTGTTAATAAGTAATCGTTTCAAGTAAGATTTTACGAGGCAGGTAGAAATCTTAAGCGTAAAGCCGATCAGAAAATCGATAAAATGATGGAGGGTTCGGGCTATAAAAGAGTACGTCTGCCCGACAATAACCAGTCTCTACTGAGAGCTGTTGCTAAAAAGAAAAAACCTACTTGCGACGATATATTTTCAAGATAATGGGTTTTCTACATGCCGTACTGAGCTCGTAGCATAGTGATGACACGACCTGCTTAGCATTCGGGAGGTAATGGGTTCGATTCCCGTTATCGTCTACCTTGTATGAGGCTTTTTCATGGGGTTTCCTCATACGCATGTAGCGGCATGGTCACTGCGTATATGCACACCATGTGCGGCTACTTAGGTGAATGTTGGGGTAGTACTTTCCCCCTCAGAACCCTAACTCCGTTCGTTCCGATTTTATCCTGACCACGCCCGTCCTTAATCCCTCCATTCATATATACGTAACGTATGTATATGTGCTGGGAATCCATGATTGTGACTGAAGGAATTCGGAAAGCTCGAGCAGCCCCTCCTCCCCCTTGGAGAGGGAATGAAATACGTTGCCCTTTCCCTTTTCTGTCCTTTTTTCTACATGTCTAAGCATGTGAATGTGTCAAGCCCGAATTGGATTTTTTCGCTTTACCGTCGACGCAGACAAATGTCGAGAATGGTGAATGGATATTTTACAAGCTCTTATCAGCTTTTAGTGATGACGCCCCAATAGAGTTTGTAGTGCCCGGAAACGGAAAAGATTACATAGACCATGTTGTACATCACAGCTAAAGTTCTAAAGCAAAACGATACAGCACTTACTGATGCTGATGTTGTAGCACCGCTACACAATTGGATGCATTCGCTTTTCTCACAAGTGGATGTTTACTTAAATCAGAAGATGGTGACGCAACCAAACAACACCTACTCCTACCGCTCATATGTCGAAACGTTGCTAAATTATGGAAAGGAGGCCAAGAGTTCACCTTTAGGTTGTACCTTATGGCACAGTGATACAGCCGCGTAGATGAATACACTGGGGCCCGCTAATAACAGTTTCTCGAAACATCAAGTACTTGCAGCGACCAGCAAACAGGTTGATATGATTGTTTAAGTGCACTCGGATTTGTTTAATCGACAAACGTTTCTTATAAGCGGTGTTGAATTACAGGCTAAATTTGCACGATCTTTAGCCTAATGACGGCGAACGGTTCAACTTACAAGACGCGAATTATGGACACTAGTTTGTTAGTCACGCGTATGTGTATCAACTCCACCATTCTAATTGCACACGCTAAAGTTTCAGAAACAACTGCAGCAAACTAACCTGTTACAAGAACCAGACTTTACAGGTAATAGTTTATATGTATCGGTATATCTCACCTTATTCTCCGGTACCGGTATTAATTTTTTGGATGAGGGCAACGATATATCGAGAAGCGGTTAACCCAAAGGCTACTATTCAATGGACTTTGACCTAATCCCTGACTTGTCTGCAAACGCCAGCAGGCATTGGAATTTTGTTAGAAATGGTTCCCTGCGAGTAGAAGTCGGTTTTGAAGAAACACTCGTAGAAACCGTTAACTGTTTGGTCTATACCGAATTCGATAATGTGATCGAGATCGATATACATCGGAGTATTGTCGTGGATTTCACCTGTTGAAAGGGATAACGCTAGATCACAATCTTTAGTGTACAGCAGGAGCTGAAAGACGTGGAAGGATTTAGAGGCGTTGATAACGAATTCCTACCGAAAGAATTGCCGTGATTACAGATCATGGTTCGCTAGATTATTTTATATCAGGACCCACGTCAAGACAAATAAGGTATTTAGAGGATAAATATCACGGCTTAAAATGACGGTTAAGGTATGTGCCCTACAACGATTTCCAAGACCAGCTGATAAGAACTCTGCTGCCATTTAACAAAATTCACGTTAAAGGTAGTAAAAAGCAACAGTTTTTAAGATTCCTTAACAAGCCAATACTAAACTGAACGAGATTGGCTGCCCGTCGATTAAAAAATTTAAAAAGGAAGCAAAGGCGTATAGTTGTTTAAACCATAAGATCGAGGAGCCTATTTGCGCTCTGAAAAACGTATTACTATTGCAGGACTGGGCGCATACCAACTCCAAAGATGCAGTACAAGTGTTGAAATGTTTGAAATCGATCCCCAGCCACAAGAATGTGCTTCGACTTGTATATGCTTCTAATCAGCTACCAAGACACGCACCTAAACCTTGTGCAGTTATTGTGAACACGGATCCAGAAAACAAACCAGGTCAGCATTGGACCTCTATCTACATTTAGGAGAACGGTAACGGGGAATTTTTTCATTTCTTTGGACGACCCCCACTAGGTTATCATTTACGTTTACTTGAGAAGAATCCTAGATGATTCCGTTACAACAGAACGAGGCTGCAGGAGTACCATTCGGATATGTATGAACTTTATACAATAATGTTTTTGTAGTTTAGAATAAATAATTTTCCAATGCTTGATTTTGTACATAAGTTATTCACTACATGTTTAGTTATAAATGATGATATAGTCAAGTTACTGTATAATGCTTGCTTTTCGACCATTCTAGTCTGATAAATAAAAACGAGAGAGAGACGAACAAGATCCACGTCTATTACAGAAAACATTCGCTGGTTTAAAAAACACATAGCTAGGTAACGCCCCAAATTAAAAAATGTCGCTAAAAATATACCGTTAGATGTAGCTGCCTCTATTACAGAAAGCATTCATTAGTCCTTACACCACTAAATGGCGCCACTTTTATCACAGAAAATATTCATTAGTCCATACAGAAATAGATGGCGACACAAATTCGAATTTCGCAACAAGGTCGCCACGACGGGAGCGCGCAGATCCTAGAGCAAATTCACATACTTGTCTTACGAGATAGCGTTAGGACCCCCTTATTAGAATACTATTTCCAGCCAAGGGGGCCACAACAAGAGGGCGCGGACCCTAACACAAGTTCTTATAGCTGTCTTAAAAGTTTGCATTACGGCCCCTTATTAGAAAATTTCAAATTTCCCGCAGTAACCAATGCAGCCTTAGGCATATAATCACAACTCAGAGGCTAGGTGGGAGCTAAGCGCTAATCAGAAACCAGAGGCGAGGACGCACGCACCATCAATCAGGTAAAAAGGGCTGCCCTTAGGACTACCAATCAGAACACTGTATGCGCACGAATTTGCCCACCTTCCAGCGGCTGAACTGCCTAAAGGACCCTTTATACAACCGAAAGGGTAAAAATTCCATGAGGGGGTGAAAAATGGCCCCCGAAAAGAAGCCGTCAAAAAGTGGAGGGGAAGGTGTCCCATGGGGCGGGGCCTATGGCGTCACAAAAAACTGCCCATATTCTACTCACACACGCACTTACACACATGCATGGACGCACGCACGCACACAAAATCTCAATCGCATAACCTTCTGTTCAAATAAAACATCCATACAAAAACAGTTAAAGTTTTGTTAACATTATTAAAAAACGTATACCATGCATCATGTTACTGAAACACAGGAAAACAGCATTTTGACATACCTATTTTTATATAACTTTACATTAGCCCTTTCTTAAGGGATAATTAAAAAATTAGGCAAATTAGTAAAGCCTTGTAGTCGATAAAATTTACGTTGCCAAATACTGATGAGAATAGACTACATGTTTGCGTCACAATTAGATCAACAACTTACGAGGAAAGAAAAAACATGGAAGACCATTATAGTGCAAACATTCTATTAAAATTATTTAAAAGAGAATTTGCCAGAGTTGTCTACCTGTAAACAGATCACCTTTACACGGTTTTCGTGTAAATGTGATTATGGCAAAATTCCCCCATGACGGTCATAACATAATAATAAGGCAGTACAGAAATTAGGGTTTACGATTTTCAACTATAGAACATTTCCATAGCAGAGATTACATAAAACCTTTTTTTACCTATTTCTAACATTATAAATGCCTCAACTACTAATCTTAATTGAACTAGAGTTGTAATCAGGTAAGCATTTTGCTATTTAAATACAGCCAAAGCACTTCCCAATGTGCATAATGGAAGTTTTAATGCACGGTGCAAGAACTGCGATTTATTACAAGTTGAAGGTGGAAAATATGTCTAGGATAAAGTTTGTTGATGTGAACTTTGGCTCTATTTATCTAGAATAATTTACAGATAAATACGAAATGTCAATATAACACTAAGTGCGCAAAACTGATTATTACTCCTTTAACAAATGGCAGACTGTAAGACGTAAATTACAGCGTGACTATATACATTAACAAATTACAATTAATAGGTGCACCTTCAGTAGATAAACAAGAATATGAGTTTTACACGGAAGCAAGCCGTTTTTGGTGGAATGGTCGTATGCATGGGTTACACGCGTGCAATGTCATGCTTTCAGGTTGTATCGTAAATATTTTAAAAGATAGTGCTGGAGATCATGCACTTAGCGATGTAAAAGTTTTAGATATTGGTTGCGGTGGTAACTTTAATCTCTCTTCTCTATTTCCTTCACAAAATCTTTTAATTTTAGGAGGATTCGTGTCTGAACCTCTCGCAAAAGCAGGATTCAGTGTTACTGGCATAGACGTGAACAAGAGTATGATACAAGTTGCAAAAGATCATGCAAATCTTGATAATACTTTAACAAACTTATCCTACCACTGGGAAAGTATAGAAAATCATGCATTAAAAAATGTAAATAAGTACGACGTCGTCATCTTAATTTTTGTTTTACAACATGTATTACATAAAGATGAATTTTTAAGAGATTGTATTAAGGTTCTTAAACCCGGCGGTTTTATATTCTTAAGTGCGGCTGGAAAAACTTTCAGAAGTTGGATTAAAATTATTTTATGTTTGCAAATACTGAACGGTTTTGCAAGACAAGGACCTCATCGTTGGAAAAATTTAATCAATTCCTCAGATGCTGAACGTTTACTAGACAAAAGTATGGTGCAAGACTGGGCCTCCATTCTCGACCCTTCATAAGAAAATTCAGAAACAGTTGTATCGCTAAACGTTGACTTCGCCCAACCTCTAAATGTGTTTACTTCGCCCAGATCGGGAGGTTCAATCATACATTTAGCCTTGTATAAGCGTTTCTGACGAAGTGATCATGTTTGGAGGTTGCGTGAAATGGTAAGGGCCCACCCCGATAACTATGGTTTCCAGAAACATTATATTTTCGTATGCCAATTGTCTTAAGAGGGGTAGTTAATGCGGCCCTTACTCTTACAAAATTTCTAATTAGTTCATTTTTAGATGGCTGCGTTATTAAGCATGTAACTGGTATATATCGCAATTATTTTTCAGATATCTGGAAATTTACGTCCAACACTGACGTGTTTTACTTTATGTATGGAACTAAAAAGTAACGACAAGGTCATACTGTAATTACCATGGTTTGTAATTTAGCAAATATATACTTTATAATACGTAGCGATGTTAGACAGCATAAATAAAAAATTTATAAATATAATAAAAAGTATGCGGTATGAAACAACACAGACCTGGTCTGCAAAATGGAAACAAAAAAAATCGAATAAAACATGTTTTAGTCTTATTATGCAATCTCTTTTGTGATACGTTTATAAGAAAAATAAACACTCAGGCGACACTAAATTCTTTACAAGTTAAATAATCAAAACGCAACAAAAATTGAGAAAGTTGTACTTTAATACCACGTGTAACCTTAACAAACTATAAAACAGCTGTATTTATTTGTATACTTAATAAAACAAAATAATGATTAATCCCAGCATAAAGGCAAATAAAACAGTACTTCAATTTTCACAAAGCTTTACGGTAGTGAACTTATTCTTAATTGGTAAGTAAACGATACAATACCCTATTTTTAAGTAAAAGTATTTCAAAATGGAAGATTATTTTCATTGCAACCGTCCTCAAACTACCGAAACAATGTTAGACGACTTTTACTCTAATGTTCTTATCCTAATTTGCCCACTAATGAAAACGTACTTTGCAATAAAAGGATACGTACTTACTTGTCTCATACTTAAAATAAAGTTGGTAGATTGAAATGAGCTGCGGCCGAGAACTTCATCTCATGACGATACGATAAACACCAGGTAAGATAAGCCAACCTCTATGAGGTAATGGTAAAAGTAATGTATGTTCGAACCAGCCCAGATGTTTTGGCTACTAACGATGGCGTAAATTACAGCCTAATGACACCAAAATGACATAAAAACGAATAATAAAATGCATCATCCGAAGTACTATATGCATGACATTTCAAGTCGTGACGTCCTTTGACCACGCTTCCCTCATATAAAATACAACTTAATGTCTTCAATTATAAACGACACGAAATTTTCTTAACTCAAAGGAGTGTTTTCCTTAATACAGGGGAAGGTACTTCTTAACAGAAAGAAGGGTTTGCCTATCAAATATAATAAATTAATACAAAAATGTAATTAAAGTAATTGTATACCTTATCCAGGGAAGTCAACTTAAAGTACATGTACGTTGCAAGATAGACGGAATGGAAAAATGATGTCTATATACACCCAAGTAATCTAAATATATTTAAAAATAATAACGAAAACTCAAAAAATTACATTAAGGTAACGATAGCCAAAAATTGACACGTTACAATTTTAACGCTTATTTGGGTTCGTATTAAGAAACATTAAAAGAAAGGCTATATAAAATTCAACAATCTTTAAAAATATTTTCACAAATGTATTAATAAATTGATCGTTATTCAGATATAGAACAAATTTGAAGTAACACCGAATTCCACATTAGAAATTATTGATTATATAAACTAGCATAGCTCATAACTACCACATATCACACACGCACTTACACACTTACACACTTACACACTTACACACTTACACACTTACACACTTACACACTTACACACTCACACACACACTCACACACTCACACACTCACACACTCACACACCACACATCACACACTTACACACACACTACACACTACACTACACTACACACTTACACACTTACACACTCACATTACACACTTACACACTACACTTACACACACTTACACACTTACACACTTACACACACCTTACACACCACTTACACTACACACTTACACACTTACACACTACACACTTACACACTTACACACTTACACACTTACACACTTACACACTTACACACACCACTTACACACTTACACCACACACACTTACACACTTACACACTTACACACTTACACACACACACTTACACACTTACACTACACACTACCACACACACTTACACACTTACACACTTACACACTACACCTTACACACTTACACTTACACACTACACACTTACACACTTCACACACCACTACACACCACACACACCACACTCATACACTACACACACACACCACACTTACACACTTACACACCACTTACACACCTTACACACTACACACTTACACACTTACACACACACTACACACACTTACACACACACTTACACACTACACACTTACACACACTTACACACTACACACACACCACACTACCACACACACACTACACACATCACACACTTACACACTTACACACTTAACACACACACTTACACACTTACACACTTACACACATCACACTACACTACCAACTCACACACTTACCCAACTCACTTACATCACACTTACATCAACACACACTACACTACACTCTACACATCAACACTCACCTTCACCAAACAGTACACACTATACACCACACACTTGACACACTGTACGACGTTACTAGCTCTCACTACACTCAAATCGTCATATCTCTTCAATATTGGAACGAGATCTGTAACCCTCAATGACTCGATAGATATAAATATATTGATAGTTATAAATACGTAAATTTGACAATTGTCTACATACAGAACTCATTCTCTTCCAGAAGAGAGGTGGGAACGATAATAACCACCGTTTGGATGTCGCGGGTTGGACGTAGCTTCTCAAGACGCCAAACTCATATCGTGTCTGTCGCGCTTATTATTGATTCTCACTCGATTGATTTCTCATTACATCATATACATTAGGAATTAGTTTGATGTAAAACCTAGATTATTGTGATCATCAGATCTTAGCCAAACGCAGAAAAGTGATACATAACCAAACACGTGAAGCAGTGTACGAGTATAATAGGCATACTTTGACATATGCGGGCATCTAAACTGTCTGTGTTTCAGAATATTTAAGGAAGGCGACACTAAGGTAAAAGAAGAAAACGACATTGTCATACAAATGACACATCCGAGACATTGCATGTGAGCTACTGTTTAACAATCACTTCTTAACTTGGCAACATTGTATAGCCATGGGATTTACTATGCATGCATGACGTTATTTCATTATGCAAGTAATTATGGACTTTATCCGACTCTACAACTTTTAATATAACTTCATCATTATTATTATTATTTAGTAATTTTATTGTACTTACCAGATTATAACATGTCAGTATTGATTGGAGAAAATGATTTCATGTTATCCATTTGTTACTTGATTTCCACCTGCTTTATTAATCACACAAGCAGATTTATGAGCTGTTTATCCTATACAAGTGAAATTGTGAGTTATTAGAAGAATATTTCAGGTAATATTCAGGTAATAAAGGCACCAATACTTTAGCACCACTTGGTTTATACAATTTACTCTACGTACGTAGTCTTCAACGTTACTTTTCGTTTTCTTTTTTCTATTATTTACGAAAACAAGCCATAGATATTTTAGCGTCACAGTTTAACTTCTTTGCAGTAGCGGTCTCTTTTAACAAAATTGTCGTAGACAATATGTATATTGAACTTTAAAATAATTCATTTTGTCAATTAACTAAGAACGTTGGAACTCAATGTTATTTATTTAATCCCACGCAGGTATACTTAGTTTCAAAAGACCAAAACAGACCATTTGTTCAACTGTACCCAAATTTTCACATAAGCTTCACGACGTAACTGCGTGTAGGATGCCTGTAGTCGGTCAGACTCGGCATATGACGTCATTGCATCTATGACATGAGATGAAAGGTTCCGACACACTTGGGTTTCACCTCAAAAATTGCGCAAAAAACTATAATTTTAGTCGTTATTTCGTATTATTTTAAATTGTATCATTCTCTTTATATCTGAAAGGATTATTTCGAAATAATTTAAATTTAGGTACAATCTAATAAATGCGTCATATTGAAACAATAATTAGAATTGGTGCTTTCGAAACTTTTTCTCCAAAATTTTGAAATTCCAACGTTATTTGACCTTCAATTTCTCTAAAAATTCTACTACACTATGAATTTGATTTTTATGGAAGTAATCTTATTTAACAAATTACTCTACAAAACTACTAACACAACTAGAAGAAAAACTCGAATTCTGGCTAGTTGTGTATCATAGAACCTATTATTATTTACATCATTCATTCGAAAATGGAATGCAATAACACGATAATACAGATACTGCTTATAATATTGCAAGCCTTCTCAAATTGTAGCGTTTTTCATTTACTGCTCTGCTCCAGAGTAGAGCTTCAAATGTGATCAATACACACAAGAAAATTGCTTTACAATGGGGTAGTCCAATTAAGAGAAAACGTTTTTTCGGTAGAAGTGTAAACTTTTTACTGCATAGAGATTACAATTGGAATAACTATAAAATGAGTTGTCACTCAGTAACTAAAACATGGTTCTTGTGGTAGCTTATTAACATTAATAGATCACATTAAGATCAAAATGAAAATTTTAGAACTGATGGTTTGTGAGATACAAAGCAACATTTGCGTAAAATAGTTCTATTTACCTTAACAAAAGGAACAAGGAATCATTTTAGATACGTACATAATACTCCATTTAAGTTTTATTGCCAAATATGATACACATACACATATCTAAACGGGTCTAACATTTTTTGCATAAATAGACATGCCTAAAGCTATTTTAGAGTTTACAAATCTTTGGCTTATACAAAACCTAAAGCTACAACTCCCTTGCTGACCGCCATCGTCATATAAATGAAATATCCGGGACGTTGCCTTTGAACTATTGTTTATCCACCCTTCTTAACTTGGCAATATTGTTTTATATGTAGCCATTGAATTTATTATACATACACGAACTTCTTTCAGTATGTAGGTAAATATGGATTTTATTCTATTTCAAAACTTTTAAACTATCCTTTTCATAATTATTATTAACAGGTAACTTTGATTGTACTTAACAGACTAAGAACAATTCCTTATTGATTGGATATAGTTATCCCCTCCGTATGTTATGTTTATTGTTATATTTATCAAACAAACAGCTATATCTATTGTTTCCTTAAACACGTGAAATTGCGGAAATTGAGGAGTCATTATAAGAAGAACTTGCAATGCGTAAACTCACGTCTTTATCACATGTACACGTTTTATGATCATGCGCATTTAGAACTTTTTCTAAAAACTGTCTAGATCGGCATATGGTATAAACATACCTTTTTTTTTTACTTGAGGTGTGTTTAAACTAAAAATACTGATATCAAGAAGATCCGTTACTGATACAGTACTCTAATTCGGCATGTCCGGGACTTGACACATGATTACCAAATATTCCGGATTACAGGATGAATATCGAGAAATATTCTTTCTGGGTTACACAACAAAAATTATTTACTTTGGTTTTTCTATCGCGGCTAGCCGGTTAAAACTATTTAATCTTGGTAAGGTTTAAAAAAGAAAAAGTTTCCTCTAAGTATACCAGCTGTTTACGCCGTGCAGGACACTCTGTGAGGAAATTCATCATCATTAGGCTCGGAATAAAAATATTTTTGCTTTCTTTTATTAAAGCTAAACGAAACCCAAAACAGTCTAGTCTATATGTCATTAAAATTTTATAGTTGTTTGCCTGATTGCATAAAATCGTTTCAACATGTCATATGTATGTGTATATATATATATATATATATATATATATATATATATATATATATATATATATTATATATATATATATATATATATATATATATATATATATATATATATATATGTCCCAAATTCGCTTCTCTATAAAGGGATCTCGGCTTCTGTTATACTTACGGCAAAGGTTAAATGGGGAAAGTTTTAGAGGAAGCTTAGAGCATTCGATATCCGGTTTCAGATTTACGATCGGTCAATTGGTTTTGAAAATATCGGCGAAAAACCGAAAATGGCGGATTTCGTTTTTCGCCAGTAAATCCGAAATGGTTAATTTGACAGCTGTCACAATGTGAAATTATTCGGACACTTTTTTAAGACGAATAAGAAGGCGTGTACGACATGTCACAATCGTCTTTTGTTATCCCACAATCTGCCTCAATTTTCATTTTTCTTATTGCTGCCATATTGGATTTTTCGATTTTTTGAAAGAGCGCAATATTTCCAGTTTAGTGATGTCTCACAAGTGCATAAAAGATTAGAGTTTCATCTAAATATCACACTTTCTAAAGTTAGGTCTTATTTATTATTATTAGTAGGACATGGTTTTTTTGTCAGTAAAATTGGGTTTCATTTTTTTCATATAAGGTGGCTCTGACTTTGACGTTAAATAATTCAAAGTAGTGTTTTCATAAGTAGTACGCTTTTCTGTCATTAAAATCATAAACGTGACACACAAATTGTAAAAGCCTGTTGAAAATGGCTGGTATTCCCTATTCAAATGAAGAAAAGTTTGACATGTTAGCGCTTTACTTGCAGTCAAACAGAAACGCCGACATTACCTCAGCAAGGTATTTGGAGATGTACCCCGAACGACGGCAGCCTCATAAAACCCACATCATAAAAATTGTAATTAATTTAATTAACTATGGGGCCTTCGAACAACCTAAAAGCGGATACAATATTGATAATGAAAATCGTGACAGAAACATTTTACAAGCTGTCAACGAAAACCCCAGTGCATCGGTAAGAACGGTAGAACGGGAAATTCGTGTCAAAATCAACGGTACAAAGAGTGTTAAAAAGAATAACTACTATACATACAAACCCACAATAGTTCAAGGACTTAAGGAAACTGACTTTCCAAGACGAATGCGCTTCTGCGAGTGGTATACTAGAATGTGTAATGAAAATCTCGATTTTGTTAATCGTCTTGTGGTCTGATGAGAGTAGGTTTACGAATTGTGGAGTTTTTAATAAGCACAACATTCTTCATTGGGCTGTAGAAAACCCTTACGAAGTGGCAGAGAGACGTCTACAGACCAGATTTGGAAGTAACGTTTGGTGTGGGATTATTGGTAATTTAATCTAACTTACCTATTTTAATTGGGCCCCTATGTATTATAAATTATTAATCATTGCAGGAAATCGACTTATAGGACTATTTTTGTTTGACTATAACTTAAACGAACAGAAGTACCTAGAGCTTTTGCGACACCAGGTTGTGCCGGCTTTACGAGCTACTCTCACCGAAGATGAGTTCAGAAGAACCTGGTTTCAACAGGATGGATGTACGGCACACAACACCATTCAAGTCAGGAACTTCTTAAGGGAGCAGTTTGATGAAAGAATTATTGCATTAAACGGTCCAATATCTTGGCCTCCTAGATCCCCTGACCTTTCGCCCTTGGATTTCTACAAAGAATGAGGTCTACGAGTTTGATCCTCCTGCGACCATAGAAATCCTGAGGCAGCGAGTTTTGGATACATTTAGAAATAGTCTTAATAGAAATACACTTGCTAGGGTTGTACGAAAAACAGTCACCAATTGTCAAAAATGTCTCGATGTAAATGGACGTCATTTTGCAAATCTGTAAATTAATTGTAATTGTAATTTTATTGTAGGTTGTTCAAAGGTTCAAGTATTAATTAAATTAATGACGATTTTTCTGGCTTTATTTTTAACACACTCATAGCTGGGAATTTGTCCCAAAACATCTGCCTTGTTGAGAGGTCGTTATTTAATTTCATGTTTTATTGAAAATTCAAAGAATTTTATACATTATTTATTAATGTTATTTTGCGACAAATAAATCATGGCCTACTAATAATAATAAATAAGACCTAACTTTAGAAAGTGTGATATTTCGATGAAACTCTAATCTTTTATGCAGTTGTGAGACATCACTAAACTGGAAATATTGCGCTCTTTTCAAAAATCGAAAAATCCAATATGGCGGCCATAAGAAAAATGAAAGTTGAGGCAGATTGTGGGATAACAAAAGACGATTGTGACATGTCATACACGCCATCTTATTCGTCTTCGCACATTGTGACAGCTGTCAAATTAACCATTTCGGATTTACTGGCGAAAAACGAAATCCGCCATTTTCGGTTTTTGCCGATATTTTCAAAACCAATTGACCGATCGTAAATCTGAAACCGGATATCGAATGCTCTAAGCTTCCTCTAAAACTTTTCCCATTTAACCTTTGCCGTATGTATAACAGAAGCCAAGATCCCTTTATAGAGAAGCCAATCTGGGACACATTGTATATATATATATATATATATATATATATATATATATATATATATATATATATATATATATATATATATATATATATATATATATATATATATATATATAACACACACACATACGCGCGCGCACACAAGCACGCACGCACGCACGCACGGACGCACACAAACACACACTGACGCACAAGCACACCAAAGCCAATCTTATCGAAACTTTGTCCAACGATGTAAAATAAGCCTAGTAATAGTGAAAAAAAGTCGATTTCATAACCCTCTAAACCTACATATGTATATGTAGGTAAAAAACAAATCGGTAAACTAAAATAATACATTTTTTGCCTGCGCCACCATTTAGTTAAGAGAAACAGAAACTGTGCCGCAAAGACAAACATTCTATTAACGTATGGGACATAAGTTTTGAGAGAAAAATACATGTTTTGAGAAAAATCAACAAACCTAATTACCAAAATAATAAAATTTTATTTAAACTTAACTGTTAATGGTTAATATTACATCTTTTCGCAACATGAAAACTAATCGACAAAACGGAACATGCTCTTCAATAGCACGCAATTTGGTTAACACTGCTGTTCATTTTGAACCTTCCGCCCGTTTTCAGAAACCTTTCGACATAATAATAACCAAAATTCTTCTATTGGTCAGGCTTGAGGAACGTGTGGGGGTTATCTCCTCTTGGTACATAATTGACGTTATTATGCTTCAGCCAGTCTCGAGTCCTGGCATAGTGGCACGAAGCGAGATCGGGCCAAAATATTATTTCATCGTTCACATGATGGGTATTAATAAAATTAAGCAGTTTCAGTAAGCATGTTTGAGTATAAAGCCCGGCATTCACAGCTTCTCCCTGAACTCAGCCACTGAAATCGCATACCAAAGTAAAACTCTTGTTAGTATAATTCGTCTTCTGCTTGGAAGTACGTCGTTCCATTGCATATTCTCAAAAATGCCATTATAGTGTATACAGAGGGTTGCGTGCGTTTCTCTAACTCTTCACACTTCAGTCTGTCTCTTATGGTAGTTATGGGCTCGCAATATCGAAGCTTACCAGTATTTCTTCGTGGTTGGGTTTAAACTCTCTGATATATTCCACGAAGTATTGCGTATTTTTGACCATAGACTCCGTTTTTCCCGATAAGGGTGTGATGATGCCTAGCAGATAGTGTGCTAATCGGTGTCAAGGTAAATTTCTCGGGCTCACAATTGGTCTCAGAGGAATTCCTTACTTATCGATCTTTGGTAGGCCGCAAAGATGCAGAGGTTTGCTGTAGTATGGAGTAAGTCTAGTTCTCTGATAATCGGAAAACCCCCCTTATGTATTGCCAGCGTCTGGTATCTCTGTCTTTCGATTGATGGTGTGGGGTCTTTTGGTATTTATTTGTCCTCACCCTCGTCCAGTAGTTCTTGGATCTGCCGGGAGAATTTTGATCATTTGGTCATTCTTGAGGGAAATGACCGCTCTCCTTTCTAGGTTAGAGAGGTTAGGTTTAGTTTGCCTAGATGAATCTAAGACTGATCTAAACTTACTTTTGTATTCTTAGGCTTCTTCAGGATCTAATTTTATAGCTGTTTCTTCAACTGTGGTTATTTATTGTACTTTCGGAATATACCTCAGTGAACTCTGTGGACATTTGATAGAACCCTCTTTTTGACAATACCCTCCACTCTCCAAAGTCTCACTGTGATGAAACTTATTATAATAATTCATTTTTCTTAGATACTTGTTTAAAAAGATACTAATAACATACTTATTTACAGATGTTTAAGTACAATGCTACGATGTTTTGTATATTTATCTCTGAGACTTATTCCATATTAACTTAGAACTCAAAAACAATGTAACACTAGATCCGCCACACAATTGTTATTACCTAGAACTGCCGCTATGGGTCAAATTCACCAACATAAGAATTGGCTGTTTTAAAATTCTTTTTATTCAAAATTTACAAATTAAAGGAAACTCATATTAAAAACTCACATTTTAACTTAAACAAAATTATAAAAACTATTCTACAGCTTTAATGATGGACCTACATAAGTAAAGAGGTAGTTTGCATTTGGTTACACGCACTTTTTGCAACAAGTGTGTGTACAGCTACACTTTCCACATACATATTTTTGTTTCGCACATATCCGGCCTTTTGTTTTCGCACCTAGTTTTTTGACTTGTGTAACAAAATTTTATGTTATGTTGAAATTTGCAATAATGTAGGCAACTTCGTTCATTTTCGTGTCATGCAAATTGCATACGTTATTGGCTGATAAATATGCATTAAAATTATCTTCGTACAGTTGCACTTGCAGTTCGGGTAGGTCATGCGCAATGATTTCATTAGCATCGTTTTATGGTAGATGATTAAAAGCGAGAAGTGCATCCATTTTGTTCTCTTTAATATTTTGTTGAAAAGTGCTGTATAGTTTTTACAGTAAGAGATATTTGAACATATTTTACATTGTTTGAGATGTTTACCTTTTTTAGGCACTTTACTTTTTATGGTACCTTTGGACGTATTTTCATTGTACAACTAATTTTTCTGTTAATTGTACGCAATACGTTTCAATTGAACGAGGATGACTCAGTATAAGTTTGTTGCTATGCAGAAGAATTATAAACAAATGGTTCCTTAACCCGTTTAAATCAACCAAGTTTGGCTGCTTTCTAAAGGAATTTACATATTTGGGATCAACAATATATATATATATATATATATATATATATATATATATATATATATATATATATAATAATAATAATAAATTTTGTTATTGTTTTTAGTTTTAAATTTATTACATTTAAGGTTTACTTGTTTTCCATAAAATATGTAATATTTAAATATTTATTTACAGGCTGAGGCTATATCAATGTTGGAAAGCGAACATATCTAATCACAATTAGTTTTAAATTAAAGCAAATCAAAATTTTAAAAACCAGGTTCAAAATATTCTAGATGACATTAGAAGCATAAATAATAATTGGGGTGAATTAATAACCACAACACACCCTTATTTCATACTAATTTTTAAATATTACACTTGTTCGGCGTTTTCGTTTTTGAGTAGTTCTGCTGGTTGTAAGTCATCGTGCTTGTTTTGCCCCCACTTTAGCCTGCCTTAGGATTTTTTATTCATTTACCAATTCTTCGGTTAGTTCGAATAAAAAACCTCTACGTTTTATGTTTTTTTTCGTGTATCTCCTTATACAGCTCGTATGTGTTTATTGCTGCCAAATCCTGTATATTGTAAAATACATGAACTGGCCATTGAGGAGATCCAGAATACTTGCGATAACAACAACCCTGTAATTTGTATCGTTATAGTGAAGTACCGTTACTGTAAGAATGTTCTTTTTATTTTCACTTTTCAGTAGCGTAACTTCGTGTAGTTGATCTTCGCCATTGTTGATGACATTTGGAATTTCTCTTGGTATTCTGTGCATTATTACTGCAATTCTTGTATGGTTCCAAAAATTACAGAACTGCATTTTCCCAGAGTGGCTGATTTTTTGACCTTGCTTCGTCGTTTCCTAACTAAGGAAACCATTCACACGGTACATTGCTTTAGTATCAATAGCAAGCCAAAATTTGATACCAATCTGGATCTAACCTTTGTTCAGAAAAGCTGTTCATCCACTGTCAAGCAGGAGTTTTTACAATTATAAATAAATTTGTTGCGTTCCAGCCGATTCTTTCGTGTAGAATTTATATTGAATCTAAGGAAAAGCATAATTTCTTTAAAATTTGTTTCTTTGAAGAAAGAAGGATCCCACTGTTAGAAAATAGATTTCTAAGTTTTTAACATCGTACGCACCACTCGCATAAAGAATAGCTGTGAAGGTATCTGATTACTCGAAGAACAACGTACAGTGTGGACTTCCTAATTGCCATCATGGTGTTATCTATAAACAACCACCAAAAGCTAATTATTTGCCTAACATTCGTTTTCTGTTCGACACAAAAAGTTGGACTACGATTTTCTAGAAGAATGTTCCTCTGGGCGATTCGTCCCGGTTTACTAGCAGAAATTCCAAACTAACCCATCCTTCGACTTCTATGATGTGTATAGATCCATCGAAAATCCTCTTTTACTCTGTCTGTTTTTGAAACTGTTTGATTTTTTCATTTATCACTGTTGTCAGTAGTCATCACTGGCACATTATTTTGTTAATTTTAGAATTATCGTCGCTATCCGAGGTATACTATTCATTAATTTAAAATCAATATCGCAATACGAAATAGGTGGCGGTTCAGATTCATTCTAAGATTGATCGTCTGGCAGAGTTTCTAAATAAACCAAAGTCTGCTGGAGTGTAAGTCCTTTGCTTGACAAATCCATCACAAACGGCAAATATCAATAATAACTAGAAAATAACTTTCTGCTGTTTGTAATGACTTGTTCGAGCGTCAGACCACCTTTAGATCCTCGTAACAGTAAACGTTTCTACTTTCTAAATACATACATAAAGCATCCTACAACAACGTCAAATAATATATATTGATAACTGAGGATTTGCTAACGTAAAGCGCATCATAAAGACCACAGAGGGCAAATTGACTGGTTGACGGTTTAAGGTATACGAGGAAAAATTTTCAGAAATCAAAGAAATTGAAAATATTTTTGGTAATGTAAAGTTTGAATTATTTTATGAAAATTCTAAAAGCTACAACTCGAAATTCTTAAATATTAGGAAATTAGAAGAGATCGCGAAGTTAAAACCGTCAAAATGACCGGTGTGGCGGTTGAGGGGTTAAGTTAAGAAAAACATTTCTACAATACAATGTTGTCTTCATTAAATACTTTCTGACTTTGTTTTTTCGACTGTGTGTCAAGTGCAGAATGATGCCCCTTCTCCAGTCAAGTTTTTACATGACGCTCCTGTTCATATCTACCACGGGAGGTCCTAGATGTCTGATGCGCAATAAATCACAAACATTGCTGACGTGAAGATCTCAGTGGTGTCATAATCAGGTTTAAAATTTCATTTTCTTGCAGGTGATCGACATATCCTTAGGTCAGAATTTGGGGCGAACGACCTTGATATCGTTAATAACAATATCAGTTTTCAAATGTATTCACTTTGTCTGTAGGTAGCAGTCTGGATGACAAGTTATTTACCAAGCTGCGATAAAACCGTTTTTCTTAAATCTTAGGGATCTTTGTGTTTTTAACATATTGAAAGTTCATATTTTCTAGTGCAATCGTCGCTTCACTAGCATGTTATTCCACAGCACCAGCCAATCCGGTTATCCAATACTTTTACTAAAAGGTGATGTCATTGTAAGCTTGGGTAAGCTTTAAACTGGATTTTTGCAGTTGTATACAAAGCTCTGAAATCTTTCCATACAGCATTCAAACAGGAAGCTACCAAACAAGTGTTATAATTTCTTGCTCCATACTTTTAGCAACTGCCTATTCACTGGTGATCCTTGGAGAACAGCTGAGTATATATCTCACTTTGTCCATAAATATTTTGGAGCGAGTGATACCTGCTACTTCTTGTACTGAATCACCCACAGCGAGTTCTAAAGGTTGCTTTAAACAATGCCAGTTGAATAGGTTTGGAAACTTCTTCATCGGCTGGTTTGCTAAGTCTGACTTTTTGCGTCACATGGCAGAAGCACCATCGCAAGCCAAAGCAACTAATGGTCTTTAAAAAAGTCATGGACTACACCTATTGACAGTAACTGCTTCAAAAGTTATTCCAAGATACCGGGTGCTTTTTTGTGTCATTTAGAGTAAAAAAATTGGCATAGTTTCCCATTCATTCTAATACAGTTTGTAAAGAAAAATGTGTGTAACGTATAATAAATTTTAAATAATAATAAAAAGTAAGTTAAGATAATTAAATAATAAATTCTCCAAAAAATACATACTTTACACCATTTATAATTGTGCCTTTGGCTCATGTCGGTAGATTAATAGGGTTGGTTCATAAAAAAATGATTTGCTTAATTACCACTTACCATGAATAATAAAGAATGTAAAAAATGAATGAAATTATCTCGAGCGCCAAATTGTTTTTTTTAAAACATCGGAACAATTAAACCAACTTTACAAAAATGTAAAAAAATAACAATATGCGGACTATTTTTATTGAATATTAAATGCAATGATGAAATAATGAAGGTCTTAAAATTATGCTTAAAATACTAAATAAAACACTACATAAATACCTTAGAAATTTTGTACACAAACTTTTCTTTTTGACAACCTCTGGTATCTAAATATGATTACGGAGAGGTTAACAGGATGAAGTCATTCTTACGTCATCATGGTGCAATCTTGACATAATGTTATTAGCCACACCCCAAGCTGAATTTATCTTTAAAAAAATCCGTATAAATTTCTTCTCAAAACTGTTAAATCCACTTCTTATTGCATTATATGGAAGTATCCATTCAAAAAAATTGCAATCATAAAACGAAAAATGTACGCAACCATAAAACCAAATGCGTACTTAAAATTCAATTACGTTGTAAATTGAATTAATGATAAACGTATAATTAAAGTAAAAATTGGTAAAAAAAAACGTAAAGAAAAACCCAAAGAAAACTGTAAAGAAAACCGTAAAGAAAACGCCTAAAAAGAACAAAATGCTTTAATTTTATGTAAATGTATTAAAAATATCTCATACCACCAAATTGATGGCGCTTTCACATAAATTTAGATAAAATCAAAAAGAAGCAGCTTCATGCTTCGACATTAAACATGAAGTGAAAATGGAGGATTTCGAAGTAGATGAAGATGAAGTCCTGCGCACAAGATAGTAACAGAATTACTTAACGCAGACGCGTAGCGTATCAGATAAGAAATGAATAAAAATTGAAAGCAGGATTATAAATCTTTATGCACTAAGAAGATATGTGAATTAAGTTGCCAACCTCATACCAATATTGTAAAATAATTAAAATTTTCTTGTATTTAAAACTAAATGAAGGAAAGATCCTAAAGTGAGGTATATTTTATACAACACAAAAAAAGTTGTTACAAGTTCTAATATAGAAAATCAAAGCATTGTTATTTGAAAGAGAAGTCGCCTCATCTAAAAGAAGTGAAAATTGTGAATCATTCTTTTTTCTTTCATTTTAAGTTATTTATTAGATCTGATTTCATCTAGTCGGAGATATGGTGCACTGTATTTGCGTAGGCAACATTTGAATGAATTATTTGGAGTATATCTAAACCATTTTTAATTTGGAGGTCAATTCATGTCACAAACTCATAAAACGGTCTATAAAATACGTTTTGATTGCCGATGTTTCTTATTTGACTTATATGAGCGTATAGTTCCTAAAACCTACAGCTGACTTAGTTTTAAGTCTTGTTTTTTCAGCGCCCGATATAAGCTGCTGGCCACTCGAACTTACACATAGTGATTTTTAGGCAAAATTTTTGAACACGGCTTGCAAATTTTAAGAGCTAGTTTTTTTCGGATTAAGCTGCATGACATATATTTATCGTAGGACCATTGGTTTATTATATACGGGGTGATCAATGAGGTCATACAAAAAATCCAAAAGTTTGTATGAGTGAAATTTCCGCAAAAAATTTTTGGTCGTTGCAATATGGTTCGTTACTAAGGTAACATCAATATCTCTAGACGTTTTTGTCAGTTTTTGGATTAAGGCCCTTAGGCCTTGCACACTCTACTCAACATAAAATTTGGGTAGCAAAATTTTTGAAATGCTATAACTTGATATTGCACTGACGGTTCTTGATGGTTTTTGCGGATTTGGAATCCTTGTTTCACGCAGATTTTCTATGATCTAAGCATTTTATTTGAGGGTTGAAATTTACACATTATACCGGGTCGATAAAAACTAAAACGTAGGGTACGAGACGCCCTCTAAGGTTTGGCATTATTTAAGTTTTTGTAAAAATAAGGTCTCACTTCAAGTTATTTTTATTTAATGTTCTTTTCACTGTTCTGTCCGAAACTCACACCCCACTTTGTTGTCTCAGGGAATCATTCAGTTTTACAGAGTTCTTTGTCCACCCCCATGCCCATAATTATGATCGGGTGTAATTTCTACGCGACGCGCCAATTTCAAAGTCGGCATTGGAAAAAAAATTTGTTGCTATGGGATTAAATCCTGTTAACATTATTTTAGAAATAATCTGACACATTTCAATGTTATAATTTTGTAAATTTTAATTCATATGAGGCGTTTAAGCACGGCAGAAAGGGAAAATTGCATTCGACTTCGCAGCGAAGGAATGTCAAAAGAGCAAATTGCGCACATTTACAATATTAGCCGAAAGACAATTTATAATTTAAACCGTCGCGTCGAAACTACTGCTGATCATAATTTATGGGCATGGGGGTGGACATACAAAAAAAAATAAACCAAAGAACCGAAAGAATTTTAATGAAAGAAACTATGCAGAATAGAACAAAGAACTCTAGAAAACTGAATGACTCTTTAAGACAACAAACTGGGGTGAGAGTTTCGGACAGAACAGTGAGAAGAACATTAAATAAAAACAACTTGAGGTGAGAATTTTTTTTCAAAAACAACATAATGCCAAAAATTATAGCAAAATGTGTGCGGTTATTACAACACCATAGAGCGAATAGGCGGGCATGGGCAAGTCGGCATGCGAATTGGGGTAATGCAGAGTGGAGCCATTGTTTGTTTACTGACGAAACAAGATTTAATTTGTTTCACTCCGATGGCCGAATGTTAGTTTGGAGAGAGCCAAATCAGCGATATTTGGAGGAAAATATGGGCCCTAAGGGGCATTTAGTGGCGGAGGTGTTACAGTGTGGGGAGGTATTATAAGAAATGGTAAAACCGAGCTATTCATTACCAACCAAACCGTTAACTCTACTGTTTATCATGAGCAAATTTTGGAAACTATTATTGTTCCTTTTGCTCGAAATTACGGCCCAGAATTTCTATTGGTGGATGACAACGCTCGACCTCACAGAGCACGAAGGATCACAGAGTTTTTGCAGGCACAGAACGTCAATAGGATAGACTGGCCTGCAAAGTCTCCGGATCTTAATGTCATCGAACACGTTTGGTCTTATTTAAAGCTTACAGTAAGATCGCGTGATGTACCCCCTGAAACCTTAGAAACGCTTAGTGAGACCATTCGTGAAGAATGGGAGAATATTCCACAAGATATTATAAATAATCTTGTGGATATTCTACCAAATCGATGTCGGGAAGTAATACGTCGAGCAGGAGGACCAACAAAATATTAGTTTTTTTTTTTTTATTAATGCACCTAATTTCGGGTAAATCATTACCAAAGATTAGGTATTTCAAGATAGGACTATTGGCATTTTTCCATTGATACTTGCCGGTTGCTTTCAATGGTCTCGTCCTTTCAACACGCTGTTGCCAACAATAACCCAATTTCATTGTAAACTCCGAAAATGCAAGGTTGCAATTCCCATCTTTGACGCAGTGGATTGAAAACAAAAATTACAATAATTAATGGACAGACAATTTAAGTTTTTCAGGCTAATTTTTTTTTATTTATTAAAAATTACCAATATCGATTACCACTAGGTATCCCTATCCATACATACCTAATCTTTGCTATTACGGTACACCGTGTTTTTTTAGGTATTGCAGGAACCTTTAAATGAGGTTTAGCATTACAAATTTTTTAAGAATTGACTTTTGGCCGTTGTTAACCATTCTTGTATATTTAGAATATAATGTAATAAACTTGTTCTTGTCGCTACGTTTTTGTTTATTATCGACTCGGTATAATGTGTAAATTTCAACCCTCAAATAAAATGCTTAGACCGTAGAAAATCTACGTGAATCGAGGCTTCCAAATCCGCAAAAATCATCAAGAACCGTCAATGCAATGTCAAGTTATAGCATTCTAAAAATTTTGCTACCCAAATTTTATGTTGAGTAGTGTGTGCAAGGCCTAAGGGCCTTAATCCAAAAACTGACAAAAACGTCTAGAGATATTGATGTTACCTTAGTAACGAACCATATTGCAAAAACCAAAAAAAAAATTTTTTTGCGGAAATTTCACTCATACAAACTTTTTAATGTTTTGCATGACTTCATTGATCACTCCGTATATAATAAACCTATGGTCCTACGATAAATATACGTCATGCAGCTTAATCCGAAAAAAACTAGCTCTTAAAGTTTGCAAGCTGCGTTCAAAAATTTGCATTCCCATTGAAAATATTCAACTTTAAATTTTGCCTAAAAATCACTATGTGTAAACCTAACATCCTAGCTCATTTTTATAATCATTACATTAATTATTGTTAGGTCTACTTATGTCGTTATCCATAGCGATATCCACCAACGACGACGTAGGAGAAGTGTCGTCTTCTTCTTCTTAGTCGACAGCATCTTCTTTTCCAAAGACAGCTGACGTCGATGATTCTAAAGTGAAGTTCTAACTTTTCAAGTCACTCACACCCACTACGGGTTTATTCGATTTATTCGGAGTAGACGATATAACTACTGAAAAACGTGCAATAACTGACCTGACCGACTGCCACAGTGCCACTTCCTCACTGCCCATGTCTGACAGGTGTAGGCGTGCAGACTGCAGCGTGCGCATGCATGTAACAGTTATCTATGGTGTAAAGGTGGGAGACAGCGTTGGCGGATCTCCACTGCCTCACTCAACTATAATTACTGTAACAGGAATCTCTAAAAGCGAGTGATCAATTCGGAAGCAGTTTTAAGTACTCTTTAACACTGAATTACTTTTACCGGTGCGGGCGGCCGCCGCGGTGGAGAATTACAGTTACGTCATGATTTTAGTACACATATACGTTACGTGAATAGAAAATAGCATGCTAAAAAGACAAAATTATCCAGGGGGCCGTAAGTAAGTACTACCGGAGATATACTTTCTAAAAATGTGAACTCTAGATCTAAACAACTAACAAGAACTAAAGCGTATACTTAAGGTAGGGTATGAGTCGAGCATCAAATATGGATAGAAGACTTTCGGTGTATCGAACTTAATATTTTGTTTAAATTTTTGGGAGAAAAATAATACTATTTATTATCACAAGCACATTTCCTAATCAAACAATGTTATTTGCATATTATACTTATAATGTTAACTTTTTGACTAGGACAGATAAAAAATTGACCCCAATGTGACATCAGTTATAATTATCTATTCTTGCATGATTAATACCGTAATTGAGAATGTAGTTCAATATTAGATTGCAAGAAATAGTTACTAAACGGAGGTCATAGAATGTTGATAACGTTATCATCCTCTTTCACGATGTAGTAAAAAATAATAGTCATGTCTTTAATATTAGATTTTCTTATTCTGCGTGTAGCACATGAAAGTTTGAAGTGTTTGTCTAAAAATAAAATAATTTGAACACCCCAGGACAATACGACCCCGGAGGATTCGCCCCTGAGGACCATTCGTCCTCAGACAATTCGCCCATGTACTAAAACTTTTGTAAAAGAATAAGGCAATTCACAAAAGGCCCAAAAGTCAAAATAATTTAATGTATTATAAAACAGTGTACAAATTAAAAAGTAAATCAAAATCATTAAAGGCAAGATTGTGCGATTCCTGTCATAAAATCAAACGGATCTGTATCCTCATAATCTAGCACCATTCTTTCTACGCGTTCACCTACAGTATAAGTTTTATGTTGTCTGAGAGGAGGCGCTCCGGCTATACATGGGTTTAAATAATAATTGTATAATATTTGCTCCTTCTTTAGGGAGCTAATAAATTTAAAACTGTTCTCTACCACGATGTCAAAAACGTCTAGTACCTGTGGAGGTGGTACAAAAGCAAGAGCTGTAATTATTCGCACCCATAAAGCGAAGACGTGGTTTCTCTAACAGTTAACTTATAAACCAAAATTATGAAAATCTGATAATAGAGTATTGCAGCACCATAACCTGCAATCCCATAGACTGCACTTTTCTCCAGATATCTTAAGTCAAGTGAAAGAAATCCTTCCTTCAATGCTTGTATTGCAGCCATTTCGAAATTCACTAATAATTGTCTTGGTTGTAAACCAGGACAAATATGTTTTAATTCTCCTAAAAATGTTCTGTTTTGGTGGATAATAAGGCACAAACAATGGAATTATGGTTCCGTAAAGCTTGTAACAACCCATTTTGAGTTGTATTAAATCTACCGTAATTTAGGTCTTTCGTTCATTCAGTTGTAAATATAAGAAAATTTTTAATTATTTTTACATTATAGCTATGAGGTAGGCACCTTAATTTGCATTTTGGTATAACTTAAGTGCATATCTTCTTTAGGGTATATACTTCTTAAAGGTTTATACTCCCACTCTAAATTATTCTGCTCATATCTTTTGCGCATCGCTATATCAGCATCTGACTTCCTAAAGCGTCCATTTTACACTTCCTGATGAATGTGGTGTTGTTAGAAAGCTTTTTTTTGGTTTCCACCTAAATTTTGGTTAAAGTGCCATTGATTTGATGGTAAGATATCTTTTAACGCATTATACAAAAAATTAAAACATTTGCTATTTTCAGGCACTTTTACTTTCCTTTCATTTATTTTTACTTTGATTTACACTTTAATTACATATTAAGTACGCATTTAATTTTACTGTTGCGTACGCTTTCATTTTATGATTGCAATTTGTATTTGAAAATTTCAAGAAAATGCATTAAACGGATTATTTACTTTCAAGAAGACAAATTTATAAGAAATAAAATTCTAGTTTGGGTGTGGTTGACAATATAAAAGTTTTGTTATTGCAATATATTGCGCAACATTGACACAAGTATTACGTCATCTTGGTTTGCAATTGTGCATTATTTTTTATAATACCAGGGGTTCTCAAGAAGATGTATTATATTTAGTAACAGGTATTTATATTTAATGATTTTTAGTATAAGACTAGAATTTTAAGATATATTTTATATAACCCTAATTTAACTGTTAATGAACATAGTCTGTATATTTTCTATGTTTTACATTTTGATAAAAAATTTTTTGTAAATCTCGGTTTAGTTATTCCGAGCATTATTAAAAATAACTTGGCGTCCGAGATCATTTTTATTAGTGTTACTTTGCAATTTTTTATTATTTATGTTCAGTGGAAGTAATCTAGCAGAAATTGTGGTAAATAAGCAAATCGAAAGAATGAACCACCCTACGTTAATCTACCGATTTGAGTCAAAGGCATTATTTGTGGTGAATGGTTAGTATCTCCAGTTAGTTTAACGATTTGTTTTTGGAGAACATTTTTACACCTATTCATTTATATTATTAAAACACTTTATACGATTACCATCGCCTCATATTTATAAGCTGTACATATATCGTACACAATTGATAGAAAAATTTGGAGCAACAGAAAATGTACTATCTGTATACCACTCTCGTGAAAAGATTCAAACTTTGTGTGGTTGCAAAAATTAGCATTCTTCCAGGCAACACAATTTGGCAAGAATGATGTTGGAGGTAATACTTTAGTGTTCGCTCGACTTCTATTAATATCTGGGGAATTTTATTTTCATTTCGCACTCGCCGAACCATTCGTTTCATGGTATCCCTCCCCGATAAGCTACATAAAATGTTATCATGAACCCCTTCTAAGGAAGTTGCTACTATTTGTTGTGTCCTTTCTTCACTAACTAACAAATTACCTTGAATTTTGCTGTTAGTTATAAATACTATAATTTCACCCTTTTCTTACAAACCCACATACGGTTTTCTTCGAAAATAAATTTCACATAAACGTTCTTTTTCCTTTTCGGAATTTACTAAACTCATTCTTTTCACACAACACAAAAATGATTGGTGTAATGAATGGTTTACCTCATCGATAATTCCTTTTATACTGTAGAAGTAACTTACAACTTTTTTGCCATTAATGACCCCGAACAAAAAGAACCATGCATTCCTGGAACTCAGTGTGCTTGATTTCTATTCTGATTATTCTGATTACCCCAACCCTCATAATTACTGCTTTATGCGCTTATTCCTAATTACAGTAATTCACCTGCGGCGTAAACTTCCTAAGTATTTTAAGTTATCAAATTCCTGATAATGATTACTATATTCTTTATTGTATAACGCAACATGCATTTTTCCCCCATAAACATTTATTAGACTAATTTAAACGTAAATTCAATAGTTACAAACGTATAACTTGTTTTACAAGTTCTTATCTCGGGGCCGAATTGTTCGGAGGTGTATTACACTCAGGGGCGAATCGTCCGTGGACGAACCGTTCGGGAGCGAATTGTCTGGGGATAATTGTGTGAGACGAATGGTGTGAAACCCAGTTTGAACTTAATGATGCACTAAGCCCTCAGGTCAAAAAGTATCTATCTAACCTTCTTCCAAGTTGTGTATAACTAGGTGTAAGATGTTACGTGTGTTCAAAATCTACCGAATATAGGTTGTTTTACCGAACTTTTGGAGAATTCATTGGTATCCAACATCAGGAATGTATTTAGTAGCATATTTTTTCGTATTTGAAGATATCTGCAATTATTACAAATTGAAATAGAACTTAGTACCCCAGTTATGAAATTGGAGCATAGTTTTTGATTTGTTTACCAGTGATAGATTGGAGTTTTTACACGTTAAACATTGTTATGTTAGTAAAATAACTTCTACTATTTTAGTTGGGACTTTACTGATCCCTTTGTAAAGAATGTTGTTCGTAGCTTTCTTAAATGTAGTTAATTATAGTCAGTTACGTTAAATTGCGTCATTGGAAAATTACATTTAGTATTCAAATAATTATTTTGTATTGAAACGTAGTGTAAAAAAACATATATTGCAGTTTTAAAAGCGTTTTGGCGACAGGGCAGCCGGAATCCATAGATAAATTTTTGATCTACGGACAAAGAGTTTAGCTTCTAGATACGTGACTTTAAGATTCATTATCGAAGGATTTCGATGTAAGCTTTAGTGATAATAGTGTTTGAAGTATCGTGGGAGGACAGGTTGCTTTTATGTGTGGTAATTTTCTCACTCGGCTTCCGAAATTTACATAAAATCCAATGTGGCTGAAATTGAAAGATCCAGAGAGGAGTCTACTTTTAACGGCCAGGAGAGTAGAAGCACGTTAGCGTTCGAGCAGCGAATGGAGTTACATGTTGAATGAACTTTCGTTAGGGGTAGTTTCCCTTCCAACCCTTTACGGGGACATTGAAGTGGATTCACCCACCACGGTAATAAATAGCGTTAAGTATCGTTTGCCCTTAAGGACATCGTTAAGCATCCTTAGAAGAGGGTTTAGTGTTGGAACCTTTGGTTTTATATCGCGGAAGAAAAAAACGTCCATTCATAAACAGTAGTTTATTAAGGTTCAAAACCAGCTAATAACTAGAGAATTCCCTATATACAGATTATTTAATTCAGTTTGCTGTAATCATCACTGTCGTTTAAAAACTTGTACATAAATAATTAGAGGACAAAGAGCGAAGTGTATATACAAAGTTTCAAGTCCAGTATAGTAACCAAATGAAACAAAAGTAAAGTTTCGTGTAGCGATGAAAGTAACATTTACAAATCATTACGGTATTTCAACAATTGAAAAGCTCTCGCGGTTGGTTTGACGGCGGAGATCGACGCTGAAACTACCTACCGGTGGACCATCCTGACCTCGTATCGCTTGCTGAAGGTCCTGCTTCGGAGACAGGCACCTTTTGCTGTACATAGAAAAGGGGAAATGTGAGGCCGCTTGATGTGAAGGCCCGATAATAAAATTAAGGTAATGATTACCATTCAGTTATTTCTCGTGTTCTTGGCAATTGTGTTTTTTTATTGTATTTGTCGAACGAATGTACATGCTTTTATTTAAATTTTTGGTGTAGCAACCTTCAGATATAGTTCAGATTGTAAAGCGTATTCATTCGTAGATTGTTTACACAGTTTCTGCATTGTGTGTTTACCCTGTACACTATTTAAAATTACTTTTTTGGACATTTGTCGAATTAAGCATTCAACGATTTTAGTATTTATTTATAATAAAATTAAACTACTATAGATTATATTTCATTTGACCAAGTTTGGCATAAGTGTTTACTTGCCAAACTTACCTCGTTTGGATTAATTGATACGCTCATCAACTGGGTTTCTAGTTTCCTTGATAAAAAACGAATACGTGTCGTAGTTGATGACTTTTTTTCAAAAGAATTTAGCATTAACGCGGGAGTACCACAGGGATCCGTTATAGCGCCTACACTTTTTCTGTTGTACGTAAATGACCTTATTTCTTCAACAACTAACCTAATCCATTGCTGACGATAGCACTCTTCACTGTAGTTCATCTCGGTCTACTCATAGTGATAATCCACCTTCTATGTCAAATCAAGGAATTAAAACTGAAATGGCAAATTCAATCAACAAAGACATTCAACGTATTCTCGAATGGGGAAGCAATAATCTAGTTAAATTTAATGCTAACAAAACTCAGTGTTGCCTTATGTCCGCCAAAAAGATCGATAATTTCCTGTTGTAAGTATGAATGGCTCAGTTCTTAAGTTTTCAGACTCTATTACTCTGTTAGGTATGACTGTATCTTCAAATCTCTCATGGGTTGACCATCTTCTGTCAGCTACCAAAACAGCTGCTCGTAAAATAGGCTATTTGTACAGATCTAAGCACTACTTTACCTCTCTACAACTCCTTCTGCTGTATAAGGCCCAAATTCGGCCTCATCTGGAATATAATTTTCACCTCTGGGTCAGTGCTCCCCAATACGCTCTCGATATCGTTGATCGTATTCAGAAGAGAGCGATTAGGTTTATAAATAACCCGTCCTTAACTTCTCACATACAGTCCCTTGAGCATAGAAGGATGGTTTCAGTCTTTCTTTGTATTATCGTTATTACCACGGCTATTGTGCTGCTGAATTATATTCTTTGATACCATCTCGGGCTATCTTTGCGAGAAACACTCGGTTCGCTCATTCACATCATCAGTATACAGTACAAATCTCCACTTGTCGTACCAAACGGGCGCAATCCACATTTTTCTACACGGCTTCTAAACTCTGGAATGATCTCCCTAGTTCCTACTTTCCTCTCACTTATGATACGAGAAAATTTAAGGTAGCTGTTCATAGGCATCTATTGGCAATTAATTATCCCTCTATCCATCCTCCTAAGTGTTCCTGAGTGCTTTAGCACGATAGGCCAAATTTAGCCCGTTCAGGTCCACAATCATAAAAAAAAAATTTGAGTTAATACACTTGCTAGGATCATTCCGAATTTATTAAGAGATTTTATGAAGGTACTGAGGTGTTGGTACGTACCGTTATTATTATTAATTTTTGATAAATGAGTTATGTCAATGAGTGTCAGTATTTTCTTTATAGTGTAGAACCAGTTATGACCCCAATTCCTTCTACGGCAATATTTTTTATGTTTGATTAAGATTTTAATCGAATTTATGTGTAACTTATTCGTTTACGGAAATTGATACGATCGTCACTGATCGGCAAATATTATTTTGTAGCTTTTCATGGATCAGCGTACTGACTGCTGATCAAAGATTTACCTATATTTACGGAAAGATAAGCGAGTTTTCGGCTGTTTAGACGAGCTGTGAACCTTCGTAATTATGTATTTCATCCCCTATTGTGATAATTATAAACACCTTGGCGCCTAATCGATTTGTGACAACCCCTAATGTGACTCACGGATGATAAGCTATTCCTAACACGCAAATTTAGGTAACAATACACCCACATCAACCACTGAGCTTTCGGCATCCCTTATTTTTTTCTTACCCTGTGCTACTGCCATTTTCCACTATAAGAAAGACATCAATAGAATAGTTCGAAACATGAAAACTAATTGTTTGGGCAGATATAGACGATCAACGAATTATGAAAAAATCTGAAGTTTGCTTCCAGACTAACTACCATATCGAGATTCCCATTATAGCTGAAGTCGGCGCGGTCCATAAGTAAATGTGTGATTCATATCTTTTGGGAAAAAATAAATCCATGGTAAGATAGATATTACTCTAAATTATCTCTAAGGTGACACATGGGTCCAGTTTTGTCGATGTCAATACGGTTTATGCTAATACTAACCTTAACAAAATTAAAGCGAGGTCCTAGTTGTAGAAGTTACCCATACTAAATGGATGGGGTCAAATTAAGGCAAAATTCGTGCGTGGACCCAGTTAACTTTAGGTGTGGTTGTTTAAAATTGAGACGTACTCCTAGCTAATTCACAACCAGAAATTCCTTAGGACAGCAAGCATTTCTCGAAATGTGAAGACTTTTTAAAAAATCGCTGAAATACGTAAAAAAGATTATTGAAAGGGACAACTCTTTAACCAACAATTGCTTCGCCTCCTTTTACCCCCTGCCCTCAGGAGTTACCCTTTTGAAAATCTTAAATGGTAAGAGGTATCGAGTGATAGCTCACTTGAAAGATGCTTTGATCCCTCTATTTAGGCATTTATTTTTTTAATCCGTCCATTGTTTCTGAGAAAAATAGGAAAAACATGTTTTCCCCTATGGAAGTTATGCACCAAGTCCCAAATTAAGTTTCGTGTGTGTGCGTGTGCGCATGCGTGGGTGTGTGTGTGCGTGCTTGTGCGCGTGCGTGCTTGTTTATTTGCGTGCGTGCGAGGGTGTGTAGATGTATTCTTATTATCCACGATAACTCCGGAACGAAAACACGTATGTACTTAGAATTTTGTGTTTAAGTTTGTTTTCATTTCTTCTGGAGCTGTTTAGATTTTGGGATAAATTCAGTGACAGGGAGGGGGGGTTATTGGGAGTTGTTTTTTATGTTTATCAAATATTTCTGAAATAGTACTATACTTCAAAGATATAGAAATACCAATATATGGATCTTAAACATGTCAATTAATTATGTCCCAGGCAATTCCTCAGTGTTAGTTCATATTTTTTCAATATCTGAATTATGATTAATTTTATAAGAAAGTGTGTAGACATATTTTTTAAAGAAAATTTAATTTCGCGTAAAGTTCGTTAATCAAGTTTCTTAATATAAAGCGAAATAACTGCACAAGCTAAATAAGTACGATTGAATATGATTAAATCGTATTATGGATACTTTTATAGAAGAGAGCGACTTTGGAGTTACTTATAAGTTAGCATCTACATGTCTGTTATTGTTATTAGAATTATTTCATTTCTTTTAATTTCCATTTTGTAGTTAGGAAGGTCGTGCGTTGTTCCACATAAGATATTTTTGAAATACTTTCGATTACAGTATTAATAAAGTAATAACAGCTAATCGCAACCACTGATATGACATTAGGGTCAACTTTTTATCTGTCCAGTTACAAAATTTAACATTGTATGCTATGCAATACCATTATTTAATTACGAAATGTTTTTATAATACTATATGTTATTGCTTTTGTCACAAAATCTTAAACGAAATATTAAATTCGGCACAGCGAAAAACCTATCCGTATTTTATGCTCAACTCATACGTTACATACACTTTAATTATTGTTAGTCATTTATATCTGACATTCGCGGTTTTAGAAAATATGTACTATCTTATTATGAAAACAGACTAGATGTTATCATACGCATTTCCCAAGTTTAACCATCGCGCTATAAATATACCTTATTGGGTAGACCATGGAAATGTGTTACAAATAACCTAAACGATTAGATCTTGCACATGTAGCCTTCATATTCAAATAATTTTTCACGTCATGGTCAGTCAGTGTTCGCTACAGTGACCATGTAACCCTGAAGGATAATTTGTATTGAGTTGTTCAACCTTCGAAATATACCCTTGCATCTGGTTCGATCTTGGAAAGATAACCTTTGATGGTGTGCTATAAATGCACTCTTACTCATGTAACCTTTTGCTATAAATATAATCCAACCCGTTATATCTTGTACATATAGCTTACACATCTAAATAATTATATATAATAGATAGTCAGTGTTAGCTTCAATAGAACCAACAGCTCCAAGTTTCATTTTGGTACCTGCAAGAGGCTCCAGCATCTATAAAAAACACTACCTGGCAGAGACAGAGAATCTAACACCTGCAAGGAGTTCAGAGGAAATAGAAGATTTCAGAGTATCTAACTCTTTCGAGAGACTCGAAGACCTGAAAAAGACAGCGCCAGTAAAACACTGTAACATATGGAAGAGGCTCCAACACTTGGAAGCGAATCTATCACCTACAAAAGGATACATCACCTGAAAGAGGATCAATCACCTGCATAAGTATTCAGTGCTTGGAAGAGGATCCAACACCAGAAAGAGAATCCAACACTTACATGAGAATCCAATACCTGCAAGATGTTTCAGGAAGTAGAAGACATCACAGGATATGATACCTGAAAGAAACTCAAATACCTGCAAGAGCCATATAGATGCTGTACATATAGTATTTATATTCAAATAATTTTTAACGGTCAGTCAGTGTTGGTTATAGTGATCACGTGCCCTGAACAATAATAAGTATTGAGTGGTTCGATCTTGGAAATATATCCTTGAAACTCATTTGAAATTAAAAATATCACTTTGTGCTACAAATATAATTTAATCAGTTAGAGCTTGTACATATAGCTTTCAGATAGAGATACTTTCTCACGGTCTATCAGTGTTAGCTACAGTGGAACCAACGGCTCTAAGACGTCAGAGAATCTACCGTACTTATAGAACATTTCCATTAATGAGGCTGCGGCACTTTTAAAAGACTAACACTTGGATCCTGGAAGACATCTGAGAATCCAGTACCTGAGCGATGTAGACAGCCCAACACCTGCAATACCTTCCAGTAAATAGTAGACACCAGAGGGTGTAGCACATAGAAGAGACTCTAACACATACAAGAGGTTCCAATGCTTGCAAAGGATCCAACACCTGTAAAAGGAGCTATCACATGCAAGAGCATGCAACAATTTGAACAGGATCGAACATCTGTATGTGTGCATCACCTGGAAGAGACTCCAATAGTTGTAAGGGGAGCAAACACATGGAAGACGCTCCAACACCTGCAAGAAATAGTCGGATGCAGCAGCCGAAGAAGTTGTGGGACCATGATGAGATCAGGACGGATAAGGTAGAAGACACCAGAGGTTCCAGTGGAAGGTACCCAGATGCAGCATCTGAAGAGGTGGAGAGACCAAAATGAATGAAAATAGGTTATTACAACCTACAAAAGCAGCTAACTCTACAAGAAGTTGCCTGAAACAGCAATCGAAGGGGAACCTAGATGGAGGAAGTAGAAGGCATGCGAGGAAGAAGTAGTCGAAGTGATTAATGATCCAACATAGCATAGAGCAAGGTAGATGATTTCTCTTACACTTTGCCATTAATAGGGGACGTTATTTATCATTTGGTTCAGTTTATTGCACATATATCCCATGGGTTGTAGGAGGAACTTACGCAAAGTTCTACTTTCCTATTGACCTAATCTTCTATTGGTGCTCGTCCTGCATTGTCTATTGGCGAGGTTTACGTCCAAAGTTTACCCTATTGACCTGGAGTACGGCTTTACGTCTAGGGCCTCGTCAAACATAGATCGAGGCGAGGTTTCCATCACAGTGGCATGATGTCCAGAAATTTGTAGATAATATTAGCAATGTTTGACAATAATAATATGCTATGTATATTCCAACTGGCAACTTACTTCAAAACACATTACATTCGATGCAAAAGAGTAACCGGAACTAAAAAAATATTGCTTTTAAAAAATCTATCTAGCTCTGCTTTACAAGCAACCATTTCATATTACTTTATTTTGAAACTATTCAATCCAACATTTCTTACTCTAGATGCTAAAACGTTAAAAAGTGTTGAAATGGTGTCAGTTGACAAAATTGTCCGTATTCCGTTTTACACTCATATCGATACTACTAAGGTAATGTACACAACTCATTACAAAAAAATATATTTGTTAAAATTACTATAAGCATCTATCAAGATAATAGTATGATTTCGTACTGATTACGTTTTATTTGCAAACATAAAGTAAAACACATCCGTGCTGGGCGTAAATCTCCAAACATCTGAAAAATAATTGCGATAAATACCAGTTACACACTTAATAACGCAGCCATCTGAAAATTAACTAATTAGTACTGTTGAGGGTCGAGAAAGGCAGTCGAGTTCCAAAACGTACTTTTATCTAGTATACTTTCAACGTCTGAAGAATTAATAAAATTTTTCCAACGATGAGGTCCTTGCGTTATATAACCATTCAGTATTTGCATGCAAAAAATAATTTTAAACCAACTTCTAAATGTCTTACCAGCCGATGTTAAAAATAAAAAACCACCTGGCTTCAGAACTTTAACACAATGGCTTAAAAATTCATCATGGTGTAATACATGTTGTAAAACAAATGTTACGATGACGACATCGTACTTGTTTATATTTTTTAATGCATGGTCTTCTATACTTTCCCAGTGGTAGGATAAGTTTGTTAAAGAATTATCCAGATTTGCGTGCTCATTTGCAACTTGTATCATGCTCTCGTTTACGTCTATTCCAGTAACACTAAATCCAGCTTGTGTGAGAGGTTCACACATAAATCCTCCTAAAATTATAAGCTTTTGATGAACAAAATAAAGAAAAGATTTTAAAGTTACCTCCACAACCAACATCTAAAATTTGTATATCACTAAGTGGACGGGCACCTGCATACTCTTTTAAAATATTTACAATACCATGTGAAAGCATGATGTTGCACGCGTGTAACCCATGCATACGTCCATTCCACCAAAAACTGCTTGCTTTCGTGTAAAATTCATATTCTTGTTTATCTACTGAAGGTGAACCTATTAATGGTATTTATTTAATAATGCATATCGCAATACAATAATTTACATCTTACTGCTTGCCATTTTTTTTGGCACATATGCGTTATATATGTTAACAATGAGTATTTCTAAAGAATAGGTATTATCTTAAATAAGTGCACAAACAGTGTCAAAGTGTATGATAAATAATTGAATCAGTTTATGATAAACTAAAGGTTACACACATCTTTTATCAGAACCTGGGTTATTATACCCCCTACTGGTTCATCCTCTGACTAATATGGTGAAATCAAAAAGACGAGCAGTTGAACACAACATCCTTGAGATATTCATAAAAATAACGTTTTTGAGAATGGACAATATTAATGCTTTTAAAATCAAAAATAAGCAATTAAGCAATTAAGTATATAACCGGATAAACAAATATTGACAAACATTTATTAAACGACTTATCTTTTTTTTTTTGGGGTTTTTAATGGTGTATTTAAATTATACAATCTAAACGTTTCGATAACACTTTTTCAACTTTGACAAAATTGTTTACAACACCTTTAACAATTTTTACCAATATTACTACTAACGAAGATAACTGTAAGTGTTATCGAAACGTTTAGATTGTATAATTTAAATACACCATTAAAAAACCCCCTAAAAAAGATAAGTATTTTATTATGAGTGTTAATGGTGAAAGTTTACATTTTCATATTTATTAAACGCTTTCGAATTAAAAGGTTACTCATTAGTTTTTATAATTAGGCAATATTTAAGATTCTGTTTACAGTTGGGCTAAAGGCACATATGAAGACGTCTAGCAATTTTTCGTCTCACCTGGCCTGAAAGGGACAGAGGGGGCCGCTTAAGGATTTTTCGCCATTCCCTTGCAGCGTAGGCAAAACAATCCTGCCTCTTATTTATTTTTCATTCATCACCTTTCTCCATGCTTTCCTATCTCCGCATACCTCTTTCTCTAGCTTCCGCAAGATTCATACATTGACTCTGACATGCCCTTTTATTTTTAAAACTCCTTACCTTTCTTTCGTTTATCATACATTCAACCAAGTTTTACCCGGTCTTCCATTCTCTCAATGTGACCAAACCAACGTAATATATTACTTTTATACCTATCCATCTCATGGCATTTATTTTTCTTTTGTGCTTTTTTTGACATACCCATGTCTCATTTCCATGCAGTACTGATGGGACAAACACGCCATTATAGATTGCTCGTTTCGCAGTTAGGCTCATACTTTCGTTTCTCATTATCGTCCTCATACTTCTAATCACTTTCCTTCCAGAATTGACCCTCGTTCAATCTCGCCCTCCATTGTACCATCTGCAGTAAACATTCTACCTAGATATACCAGCTCGTCCACTTTGCTCCACAATTTCATCTTTCAGAGTAAATGCTCTACTCTCCTTTTCACTTTCCGGACTGAACACCACAATATTAGATTTTTTCACGTTTACCTTTAGGTCCCTGTTCTCACAGACTATCAAACTTCCTCAGAGCAGTTTGTAGCTCATTCGACCTGTCACTTAATAAGACTGTGTCGTCTGCACACCAGAAGTCGTACATTTACATCACCAACCGTTACACCATTTGTGTCGGTATACGCTTGTCTAACACATTTATCCATGTATACATTGAACAACCACGATGACATCACACAGCGTTGTCGCACTGCTTACTCAACCTCTCTCAACCCAACACATGCCCGACTACCGTTGTATACTGCCCTTATTCCGTTTATTAGACCTTTATTTACGCCATATTCATTTAATATTTCCCACAGCTTCTCCTTATTCACTCTGTCGTATGCTTTCTCCAGATCTACAAACGCACAGTATAGCTTCCTTTTTACACTTAAACACTTTTCGATCACCTGCTGGAGAGCAACCATCCGATCGATACATCCTTTCCCTGGCATGAAGCCACCCTGCATATCCCAAATCTTAGTTTGTGCAGTTTCTCGTACTCTTTAAATCAGTATTTTTCCAAATAGTTTGCCAGACATGTTGAGCAAACTTATTCCTCTGTAGTTCTTGCAATTACTCTTGAGCCCCTTACCTTTATACTGCGGTACAATGATCGCGCTGTTCCAATCCCTCGGCACTTTTCCACACATAAGGCATACATTGAATAATTCACACATTCTTCGTCTAATATTTGAACCCCCCCATACTTTAGCATTTCACCTGTGATTTCATCTACGCCTGCTCCCTTGCCGTTTTTCAACCTTCCTACTGTTTTCTATACCTCATTTATCCCAATATCCTTCTCAGTTTCCTTCACCATTCCTTCTACGTTCTCCTTATTTAACCCTGCAGTCTTACTTTCCTCACTACTGTACAGCTTTCCGAAATATTTCTGCCAGTATTTCCTCACTTCACAATCGTCCCATACTATTTTGTTGCTCATATTCATCACTCCTGCAGCGTTCTGTTTTGGGCCACGTTTTGTATTTTTTAACCACCTCCAGAAGAGTTTTTGTTTCCCTCAAAATCATTCTTCATTTTTTCTCCTTCCACAACCATCACTTCCTCTTTACTTATTCTCACTGACTCCTTCGCTTTTTTGTTTCTTAATCTGTACACCTCATACAATCGCTTTTTCTCAGTCTCCATTTTTTGCAGCAATCATTGTCATGAACGCACCTTTTTTCTTAAATACTGCCCTTTTTACCGGTTCATTCCAACAAGTATATATTTTCTGTCTACCTACAGTCGCTCTTCCACATATCCGCACGGCACAATTAACAACAGATTATTATAAGTTTTTGTTATGAACGAATAAGTTCAAAGGTAAATATGTAATTAAAAATTAACAACAGAGTTTTTCAAGCTTATCCATGTACTTTCCACGTCAGTGTCTTTTCTGTGTTCGTTCCACATTGTTTTATTCACATTCAATTCTTTACTCATAGCATCTGCGTAGTGCATTCTCACACCATTATCCACTAGTTTGTCTACCCTAATTCTGGACGTTCGCACTACGTTTGCTTTCCTTCTCCAAACCCACTTTTGCCCTAAACACACTCTCGATATATCCACATTCCGATCCGGGCATTGCTTTTATGTCTTTCACCAGGTTTCTAAGCCGTTCAACATACACTATCAAATCTATCATACTTTGAGATTCACCTCTGTCATGTATTCATATGCACATTTTTACGTTTTCAGTATGTTCTCTCTGTACACCCACCCATCACCCACTATCACTCTTTCGTTTGAGTTACATACGTTCAACACGTTTTCTACTTCATTCCAGAAGTTCTCAGGCTCCTAGTCTATTTCTCCATTCACTAGTGCATAGCATGAAATAAGAAAAAATCTTCGAAACTCCATTTAGCCGGGGAGATACCAATTCGTACTGTTTAACACATCTTTTCACTCTTTCACTTACGATCACCCCAACTCCTTTTAAACCATGCACTACAGTCTCCCCTCCTGATTATAGTGCTAGGCTGCCATCCTCCATCTCCACAGCATATTTTATTTTGCGCTTTGTCTCCGATACACACAGAATATCAAAGTGCCTTTCGTACATTACATTCGCAATTTCAAAAGTCTTTACCATCCATACTAACATTCCACATACCGACTCGCCATTCATTCCTTGCACAGTCGTCAGCAACGGGGCCGGCCTGTTTCGACCTTGACCTTGTATTCAGGTCGACCCGAGGCAATTGTATTGTTCTCTTGAGAAATACCATAGCGAGCAGATCGGTTACCTGCCAAATCGTGCCCCGGAAGATGTAGCATTCCCTACTAACGGCGTCGTCTTACCACCGGACAGTTATTGGTCTACTGTCGCGACATGTAAAGAACAATGTCCACTCCTAAATTTGATATAGGAAGTAACAAATAACAACTGTCGAGTTTTTGTTGACACCTTGCTGTGGTCCTATGTGATCCTATGTGTTGGGGCACAAAAGACCATGTATTATGCCTAATTTTTAAATATGATTATTGAAAAAAGAGTATCTGGTGTGGAACAATATACGACCTTCCAACCTACTACGTGGAAATTGAAAGAAATGAAATAATTTTAATAATATTTTTTTAGGATAATTGTGCATTCTATTTGTCATTTCAAACACATATTGAAAAAACTGTGAACTCGGTATATCAAAGCCTTGGTTTTATAATAAGGAATTCCAAAAATTTTATTATTTTATATAATTCTTATGTCCGCTCTAACTAAGAAAATAAATAGCGTTGTGTCGTCCTTACTCGAAGCATGTTGATGCACTTGAAAAAATCAGAAACGCTTTCTGAAATATCAGTTTTTGCGAACGAACAATCACTACCCAGTTCAAGGCTTTCCTCAGGAGTGCTTATTAATTGAGTATGGCTTTAACAGCTTAGAGACTTGTTACAGTATAAACGGGCAGTAAAACGGGGTAACAGATAAAATTGGAGGTGTGCTCGACTGCACAGGCGTTTGGGTGGGTAAGCTGTTAATTAATTTTGCACACCAAAGGATAGTTTACCATACATGAGTCAAAATAAAAACCGGAAAGGGGCGCCAGAGTATTTGAAAAGTTGCTATAGGAGTTGATTTGCCTGATTACGTAAGTTCACAGCTTGTCTAAATACTCAAATAACTCGCTTACTCGCACGTAATATCAAGTGGACCTGAGCCAGCAGCTTCGCTCCATCTGAAAGGCTATAAATGTTCTCGCACGCTTATTTAAACTAATTGCGCACCGCAACAATAGATAAAAACAATCATTACTCTAAATAAATCAATGATTGTCGTTACGTTACTTCATTTAATATGATTTTTAATGAACTTATAACTCAAAGAACTAAGAAATCTACTTTACTCTAATCTACAACCAGATGGAAGGATATTAAACAGATCGCTATAAAATGTATTCAAATAAAAAAAAAAGGATGCATCAACGCAACAAACTTTAAATGCTGCGTTATATTAGATAATTACTCAAAGCGTTGTCGAACGTAACTGCTTTACTTTTTCAAATAAACACCCAAAAATAATGTCAATTCTATAATCTCATTAAAATAATTCAACACAAACAAAACTTTTCGATTAGATGTGGCATAACATCTGGGTTCACATCTAATCATAAAAAAAAACACAACTCCATAAACCAAAAAACATATACTAAGATAACGCCGCCGTCAAATTACCATAAAAAAAATATAGTGTGATCATCATCACAGCCTCATACTATCCACTGTTGAATAATGGCCTCTTCAAGTCTTTATCATGCGTCTCTATCTCTGGCACTTTGAATCCAGTTTTTACCCGCTATTTGTTTGATATCATTCGTCCATCTTTTCTGTGATCTTCACCTGCTCCGCGTTGTAAGTCTTGGTCTCCATTGGATTATTTTTGTATCCCATCGGTTTGGCTCCTGTCGGGCCACGTGTACAGCTCATTTCCATTTCATTTTCAATAATTTTGAGATTATATCCGTCACCTTGGTTCTTCTGATCTCTTGGTGATTGATTCTTTCTCTGAGACTGACGCCGATAATAGCTCTCTCCATAGCCCTTTGGGTAGTTCTAAGTCTTACCATACTTTTTCTTGTCAATGCCATTGTCTCCAGGCCATGTGTTGCAACTGGAAGCACACAAGTGTCGTAAACCTTTCTCTTTAGGTTAGTTAGTATATCGGTGTTTTTCATTATATGACTAAGTTTTCTAAAGGCAGCCCAACTCTGGCTTATCCGGAGTGAGATTTCTGCGTTTTGATTTTCTTTCCCGATCTTAAATTTGTGCCCCAAGTATATGTATTCGTTCACTACTCCAGATTGTTGGTCCCTACGGTGATACTCTCTTCGGCTGGGACCATTATTTTCGTTTCTTGGATATTCATATTCAGGCCCACGTGTTCTGATGTTTCGAGGAGCTCATTTAACATGTTTTTGGGTTGTTCTAGGTTCTCACTAATTAAGACAACATCGTCCGCAAATCGTAGGGTTGCTTAAGTATGTTCCATCTACTTTTAATCCATTTCGCTTCCATTGGAGGTTTTTGAATATATCTTCCAAGACAAAAGTAAACAGTTTTGGCGAAGTAGTACCATCCTGACACACGCCTCTCTTGACTCTAATTTGATTGGTTGTTAGTTCATCATTAATTTTTACTTTTATGGTGGAGCTCTCATATATATATATATATATATATATATATATATATATTCAGTAGGTTTGAATACCTTGTGTCTACTCGATCGTTGTCCAGTGCTTTTAATATTGCCGGGATTTCAATGGAATCAAATGCTTTATGGAAGTCGACAAATGCAAGATAGATGGACATGTTGTATTCTGTGGTTTTTTCGATGAGGAATCTGAGCGTATGGAGGTGATTATTAGTGCCGTAGTTTCTTCGGAAGCCCGCTTGTTCCACCGGCTGGTTGTTAAGCGGTTTGTAACGATCTTGGTCAGCAGTTTGTAGATATGTGATAGGAGACTAATGGTGCGATAGTTTTCCAAGTCCCCGCTATCATCTTTTTTTAAATAGTAAGATGACTTCCGCATATTGCCAAGCAGTTTGAATCTTCGCTTCATCAAAACATTTGTTTAACAGAGTTCGGACTGCTTCTAGTAAAGGATCGCCGCCCATTTTCAGCATTTCGATGGTAATTCGTTATTCCCCTGGTGACTTCCTATTTTTCATTTGACGCAAGGCTGCTTTAAGTTCTTCGTTGCTAATTTCGGGAATTTCCTCCGATCCTACATTCATGATATGTTGTTGTTGGTATTTTTCTTGTGAATAAGTGTTGTATAAGGATTTGTAGAAATTTTCGACGGACTTGGTTATTTCTTGTTTATTTCTCACCACTGTCCCTTCTCACCATGAATCAGATCAATTCAATAAATTGACTTATTCGGTAAGGGCACCAGCTAGTTTCCATCTCTCGGCCTTTTGTAAAAAATTGTTGTAAACTTTTGTTCCTCGTTGAACAGAACAGAGGGTAAAGCATATAAATTTGGTTCACAAAAATTTTGACATAATATTCGTCACTAAAACCTTTATACACAAGGAACACTTAAAACAAATTATATTTCGTAAGATTGAATACGTTTGCCGTAAAATTCAACACTAAAATGATCAAAATTGATGAACAAGGAATCGTATTCAAGCTTATGTACATACAAAACAAATAATGTATTAAAAAAAATTATAAATTTGATTAATATTCGTCGGACATGTAAAGCAAAAACTGTAAATGCACTGTACAGTTTATCTTAATTCTGGTTCAGTCTCCCTTATGTTATACGATACACCTAGAGAGAACTTGGTGGTTGACTTCTGAGGTGGCGATAGTAAGGCAATGAATGTGGTAGCTACCCTCGAAACTCCCTCATGAGAGGTATCGGTACGTCGATTGAGAATGCTATATTGCGGTCGATTACCATCCAGCTTGGTTGTACCATATTACAGTCTATCTATTTACACTTTACTTACAAACTGTAGTTTGCGCAACAGTTCAAATGGTACTTACATTGACTAAATTGAGTGAAGTTGAAATAATTTTCTAAATTAACATGTGAGAGGTACTTAAGTCAAGGACACATTTAGGTCAAAATTTAAATCTAAAAATATAAATCATATTACAATTCTTAGAAATCTAAAAATAAAGTTTTCAAGGTCAAAGAGTAACGACCTGCCAGTGTGTCATATTATATTTCTTGGAAATATAAAAATAGGATCAGTTTATGGAAACAAGAGTAATGACAGGTTGTTGTTGTCTATGCTAAAAAGTAGACCAAGGTCAAATGGTATATTACAATTCATAGAAATCTAAAAATAGAGTGCTCAATCTGAAAGATGATTGACCTGCAGAGGTATCACATTACATTTCTACGCTAAAAGTAGGTCAACGTCATACTACAACCCTATAATATGTAAATTACACATGAATCATTTCTTAAACAGTGTATAGTCGTAACAATTGCGAGCAAGTAAAGTCGTTATAATGCAAGCAGCAATAATATCGTTCCTGGAATGATCCATGGAAATTGCATACAGTACACACCTCAACCTTGCACCAGTAGTGCGTTTGGGGTGTGGCAAATGTGATCAAAGAATAATGTGGTGTTATATATGAAGGAATGGAATAAGCTTTTAAGATGGCATTCATATGTAGAATTACAATTTTTCCGATTCCAAGAAATTGAAAATAAAATTGATTGGTCAAATGTAAACGAAGAAGATGAAGATATATGCTATGATCAACATTATGAATCTCTATCAAGCAATCTTGGCATTTATTACAATTGGGGATCGATTAAAGGATATGACTGAATTTTAAAAACTGTTATGATTGAAAACTAAAACTGTTGTTCTTGGACATTCAATTCACATAGTATAGAAACTGTTCAATTTAAAGCTATAGATTGAAATTTCCTGAATCTTACAATCTGGTGTGTTTTTATGAAATGTTCATACAACAAGTTGTTGGCTACCGCCGTTTTCGTAAGAAAGAATTCCATAGTAGTGATGATGACATTTATAAAGGCATTGAGGATGTTATAAATGCAAAGTAAATTATTAATTCACATAACACTGTATGCTTAATGAAATATTGTATTATCGTCCTGCTTATCTAATGTATAGCATTTAACAAATAAAGAAATAAAATAAAAACGTTGTAATTATTCGTTTAGTTTTATTTCAATCACTAATTAAGAAGTAGTTACTCAGAAACAAAAAAGTTCTAATTCAAAATCATGAGCTTGATCAAAAGTCTAGTACTCCAAAACATGGTAATTTACTTCCTAATAATATACGCGTTATTATATGCGGTCCCTCTAATTGTGGTAAAGCAAACGCAATGATCAGTCTGCTTACTGAGAAAAATGGTTTGAAATTTAAACATGTGTACGTATACTCGAAGTCATTAAATCAAAAACAAGTACAAACTTTTATAGGAAATGTTATTTCCAATGCAGGATATAGGTTATTTTACGTTTAGTGATAACCACGATGTGATTGAACCTAATTGTGCAAAATCAAGCTTTATTTTTATTTTCGATGATATCGCTTGTGAAAAGCAAGATAACATAAGAGCATATTTTTCTATAGCTAAACATAACGATACTGTTTCTATTTGGGTCAAAGTTGCAGTAAAATTCCAAAGCAATTAATTCATCATAATGCGAATCTAATTATATTATTTGAGCAAGATTAATTAAACCTAAAACATATGTATGAGGATGATATAGTTACTGACCTCATTCAATTATTAACGGCTAGCTGTTTAGTGTAAACAGGTATCTGTTCACAGTAAAATTGTACCTGTTCAGTTGAACCCGTCTTGCTACGTTTAATTAAGCCTTAAACTGCTTTCATTAGTTTAGCAGTAATACGTTAAATGTACATTAATTATACTGCATCTTGTTTTATCAAAATTGTTTGAGGCTTCCACTAATTCGGCTTAAACTGTTTTCAGCAGTTTAGTAGTTACTGACCCCATCTAGTTATTAACAGCTATCTGTTCAGTGTAAACAGCTATCTGATCAGGGTAAACTGGTACCTGTTCAGTGTAACCGTTTTACTACAATGGATAATAAGGAGATAATATTAAACAAAAAAAATTATTGAGGTTTGTAAAATAATACAGCAGAAGGACAACAGTCTTAAAACTGCTCGCATTGATAATGAACGAATAATTGAAAGTACTTATAAGCCCCTAAATGAAATAGTAAATAAAACTCCTAAAAAAGGAGTCCATTGACGTAACCCCCAAAAAAAACGCACCCTTTTAATATTTCCAAGAAAGCATGCTACTATCCCCACTAGCCCGCTAACTCAAGTTCAATTTGATAAATATGAACGTTCACATACCCAGTATCAATTCAGGAAATAAACTCCTCAATTTAAACTTATTGATGATAATCAATTTGGCATCGAGAATAAGAGATCCTCAAGATGTCATCACTAACCAATAGTACCTATCAACAAGGTTCAATTTGGATGGATGGAAACCGTTTGACACAGTTGGCGGACCCGGAAGAAGATGATACTATAAGTAAGGGATATCTTGGTTTTTGTCTACAATCAATTCACAAAGGTTTTAAAGAAAACTTTAACGCTTATCTAGCGTTGTTTCAGAAACTATATCAACTTAAAAGAAATTATCAAAAAATTAGCACCATGTCCAAATTACAACTCGTTAACGAATTACACAAACCTGCAAGAAAAAATTTTAAACGAGGGCGAGCAATAATTAAATGTTTTAATGACCTTTGACATGTACATGTCGGAAAACATGAAAGGAAAACTTGTACTGGGAGGGTTTTATGAATATTAATTACAGAAAATTAAGTATCCTGATGTGTATCTAGTAGAAAGGCGCTTTGCTCCAAGAATCATAAGTTGTTCCTAAAGTGGTGGGGATTGGATGAAAGATCATGGATCAATAAAGATATTGTTTTATAACTAGATATTTAACTTATAATTTGTTAAATAAAATTACTTATGTAGATATGCGGATAGTTTAAAGATGTAGCTCAGATGAAATAAAACACATAAGAAATAATTGTATTTCATTTTTAGTTCACTAAATCTTACATAAAGATGTTTTGACTTTTAGATTACGTTGCAATATTATTCACAAGAACTTCTGTTGATTATACCACTTCCGCTAGTTAGCAATTTTGTTAACGTTAACAGATTTACTTGTATACAATCCTAAGATTGTGTTTCAACATTCAGTCGTTACTTATTCACTCATATAGTAATAATCAACCTAAAAAAATGGCATCAGGAAGCAAACGCACCAAACTTGGATTAAAAAAAAAATCAAAAATACTGCAGCACCTATTAGTGCAGCTATGAAACAAAGGGATACTTCCAACACCAGCGGTAGTTGAAATGCCCATCATACCAATTAGGTATAGTGATGTCAAAGGATGATCTATCCTGATATTTTGAAAAGTATGTACACGTTACTTAATTCATAGTTCTTATTTATGGATTTGTTTATTGATAAATTCATCATTAATCATTCCATTACATTTTTTTAGCATTACGTCTGCAACGACGGTAGTAGCAACCCGCCACTGCAATATGGGGGGAAGAATTTGGCGCTAATTGCACCACCACCTGAGGAGGCTGGAACCTTCACTCAAAACCAGTCGCAGGATCCCACTACCATGGGGCAATTTAAAAGAAAAAGTGTGAGGTGGTTGCGTCAAATTTTAGATCGCTACATTCGGAGTGAAGAGTCGGTAGTGTCCGGTGTGGAGCGGCTAACTGCCGAACTAGCGGAAGCGTCAAACAGTTTAGATAAAGTAAGACGCAGTATAATTAATGCGGAAAACGTATTAAAGAAATTGGATAATTTAGATGTGTAAGGTAGTTTTTTAGTTTAATTTTAGTATGTGTATAGTGTAGTTCAGTAAATTTTGTTTATTTTTTAGTATAATTTAGTTTTTGAATAATTTGTTTAATATTGTATTTTTTGTAGAATTTATGGTATAGCTATATGTCTTTATATTGTAATAAATAAATGTTTTTTTTTATATTTTATTATTTATCCTAAAAACATGCAAGGTGAAATAGAAATTTATTGAAAATTAAGTGGAACGATGTGTCATAAAGAAAAAGAATTAAAAAAGTGATTTGTAAATTTAATGAAAGGCACTGTTTTATATTTATATATGTTATAATAATGAGTAAAGTTTTGTAATGAGTGAAATGTAAATTTAATGAAAGACCCTTAAAAAAGGCACTGTTTTATATTTATATATGTAATAATAATAATGATAATGAGTTAAGTTTTGTAATGAAAAAACAAAAGCTTGTAATTATGAAATGCATTGTAAATATATTGATGTATTATGAGTGTAGAATCAAATAAATGTTATGTAAGGATAAGTATTTGTGTAAAATGAGTTGCATAAACGCCTGGTGCTAGTGTGCACTGTATGTTTAAGTTTTTGACCTAACGCTAGACCGGTCTCACTAATTTGGACCCCGTTCCCTCGCAAAAAAAGCGATATCGTACTAAAACAAAAATTATTTAAAAGCTGAAACCTAACAAACATTAGTCACTTCGGGAAATTTATATTCAATATACTGAATACTAACTTTTTCTGAATATTGAATCGTTTACTTATAATATTCTCCTCTGCCGTTCGGTTAAGCATAAGTCCTAAAAATGACGCTCTCCTGAATTTTTAAATTTACCGCTTCTTCCCAGTAAAAAAAAATTCTTTTAAACATTATTGTGTTTTATAAGTGGCACTTCATCTTTTTCATTGCTTAATTTATCAAACTTATGAAAAATGGTCCTAAAATAGATATATACTATTTTTGAAATATGATAAACAGCACTTGAAACAACTTTTTTTTGTACTTACGTAAGCTCATAAGCAACACAACTTATTGAACTCCATTTCAAAAATTTTAATCCGATTAGGACCCCAAACTTTCAATTTTCAACGAGACATAAAAATTATACATGAATAGTTTAATATAAAAATCTCAACACAAATGAAAAGAATTTAACTTGAACGGAAAAGAGTATGTGAGTCAGCAGTCTAATAATAATTGTAACACATTATAATTATGAGTATTTTTTTGATCTTATAAAACAGTGTGTTAATAAAAATCACTTCTTTTTGTTTTTGAATTAATGTATTAAATGCAACACGCGAAATTATTCTAATTTATTATTTTGACGCGCGCTCGAATGTTTCTCGCTCCCACACCGACTATTTGTCTCACTCATTCACTGAAAACGCACTAAGCGCCAGTTGATTAAGTTAGTATAGCGTACCTATCTTGTAATCGTTCCTTTCGCTCTTGCACATGATATAGATTGACGTCCTGAGTTTATTTATAAGAAACACACAGCTTACTGAACCATTTAAAATTTTAATTCGATTAAGACACTCAAATTTTTAATGAAATGTAAAAATTATACATGTATAGTTTTATAACCTCAATATCAATGAAAATAATGTTGCTTCAAAGGAAACGAATATGTTTAGTCAGCACTTTAATTGCAACATAATTACTACTATTTTTTTTTTGTATCTTTTATAAACAGTACCTAACTAATGCAAAAATTTCAATTTATGTGTAAAAATCAGTTCCCTTTGTTTTATATTCATGAACTAAAAAAAAAAATTATCAAACCCTAACGTTATAATTTTTATGTATTCACTTTTGTTAAATTACATAATTTGTATAATTCCTTGTATTCATTAATTATTTGAAACATCAATAAAATTAATTTTCTAAATTAATATATATATATATATATATATATATATATATATATATATATATATATATATATTGCATATGAATTAATTGTTTGACTTTTAATAATGAATAACATGGCTCACATCACAGCAATTATTCACGGATGCACTTTTAATATACAGGGTGGCCCATTAGTGTGTGGAAGTGCAATAACTTACTTTGGATCAAAAATGAAAACAAATGTTTTAAATAAATAAAAGTTGTTATATTTGCGCAGATGCACATTTCTAAAATATTTTGAGATATATAGGGTGTTCAGCCTAAGCGAGACAACATGAAGTTTACTTTTTTTTTAATAAAATATAAATTATATAAAATTACTGGTTTGATTTTGTCACAAAAAATTGTAGAAAGTAGAAGTATTCTAAACATCACATGCAGAGCTTGCTTGTTAAAAACATGAATATTTTTAAATCATAAACTAAAAATGAAATTTTCTTAAAAACAATCAATTTTAGAGACTACATTATTCAGGCATAATTCGAAAGGATACAATAGTTTTACAGGATGGTAAAAGAATATACTGGGTGTTCCATTTAAAAAAATGAAGTTTTTGCTAATTGACATCTCCTGAATTAATGGTTATCCAAAAAACACCCCGAACCCCAAACGAAACTTCTACTATGTTCAGACATTTCAGCCATCCTTTACCTTGTTACTTACCAAATAAGCTTAGTTGCTTATCACTGTTAACGTTTATTTGGCAGCATTTATAGTGCAACAATTTTCGTCAAATCTTCATATTTTTTCCTCCAGCTTGGCAACGTCGCAATTTATGGAAAAAGAAAAGATAGGGCTAGATACAGAATTTTACACTGAATTCAATGGTAAACAAATATACAGGGTGTCCTATTAAAAAAAGTAAACTTCGTGTTGTCTCGCGTAGGCTGAACACCCTGTATACCTCAACATATTTTAGAAATGTGTATCTGCGCAAACATAACAACTTTTATTTAAAACATTTGTTGTACTTTTGATCCTAAGTAAGTTATTGCACTTTCACACACTAATGGGCCACCCATATGCATTGTTTATCACTTTCAATAATGAAAAAGTAACTCAAATTTACTTGCTTAAAAATTCCAAATTTAATTTAACATTAATGTAAATTACATTTTAATTTTTTGTAATGCAACATGCAGAAATTCGTTTTATTTACAAAATTAAAACCACTGCATCTTATTTTATCTAAATTGTTTGAGGCTTCCAATTTTTTTTATTTAATTTTTTTTTGTTATAATAATGCAAATAGTATTACGTGCGTTTTTTATTGTACACTCATAATACATCAAAATATTTACTATGCATTTCATAATTGTAAGCCTTTGTTTTTTCATTACAAAACTTAACTCATTATTATTATTATTACATATATAAATATAAAACATGTTGAATTTTAGTTTTTTAAGGGTCTTTTATTAAACTTATATTTCACTCATTACAAAACTTAGTACTCATTATTATTATTACATACAGGGTGTTCCAGTTTTTTGTAGCAGGATTTTAATAGTCGATAGAGCTTTCAAAATTAAGACAAAAAGTTCACATAAACATAGATTGCCAAACGCTTAGTATTGGAGATACAGGGTTTCAAATTTTAATTTTTTTTCAGTTTTTTTAATTTATCTTCAAAACTATTTAAAATAATAAATCCAAATTTAGTACACATATTACACTCCTTAAACTCAATATTAAGAGTAGTTTAATGTTTATCAATATCTACAGGGTGGTACATTTTCTGGGGGTGGTACACCCTTTATCTCCCCCGAACTTTTTCATGCGACGCCCCTAACTCTTAAAAACCAAAAATTTAGATTGCCCATTTGATTTAGCAACTTTTTTGTGTTCTGCTTTTTTTTCGTAAAATCCATAGTTTTTGAGATAAATAAGCTGTAATCCATGAACAGCTTCCAAATGGTAAATAAAGAACGTCTGATGCTCCCGCAAAAAATAGTGTGCCATGAAAAGAACAATAAAAAAAAAAGAATCAAATTATGTCAAATCTCACGTTTTCTTTAAATACGACTTGTGCACAAGAAAGAATGTAATTTATTTACATATTTTATTGTGTTAATTTTTATTGCAAAACTGATCTTTTAAATTGCCATTTTTGTTTTCTAGCTGATATCCATTTTATTTATGGCTTTGTAAATGGAAGTTCACAGCAGCAGCCCATGAATATAGGCGAAGATTTCCATTTAGAAGAGCTCCGCATCGTACAGTATTTGTAAGAGTTCACCAACAAATTATAAGTCAGGGGTTAAATAATGTGCATGGCCGTCAAAATAATAATCATAGGCAGTAAAGAAATATTGCACGACGAATTTTGCGTGGATTCGACAGAGATCCCACAACTAGCATTAGAAGAGTATCCGTAGCTTTAGGTGGAGTCTCAAATACTACTATTTACTGAACATTAAGACGGGATCACCGATGTCCTTACCATCTACAACCTGTTCAAGGACTACAACCAGGGGCTGCAGAACGTAGAGTTGCGTATTGTCGATGGATTCTTGCTGAAAATAATAACAATCCAGGTTTTTTAAATAATGTTTTATGAACCGATGAATCCTGCTTCATTCTCCGTGGTGTGGTCAATTTTCACAACCAGCACGTTTGGGCACATGAAAATCCACATGTAGTTCGCGCGAGACATTTCCAACAAGAATTTAGTGTGAACATCTGGATAAGTATTTACAATAATCACCTTTTTGGGCCCTACTTTTTACCACCTCGGATGAATGCTGCGGCTTTCTTGGAATTATTAGAGAATGAACATGGGAATATGTGGGAACATATTCCCTTAAATTTACGAAGAACGGCTTGGTTCCAGCTTGATGATTGTCCAGCTCATTACAGCAGAATCGTTAGAAACTGGCTGAACAACCATTATCCAGGAAGATGGTCGTGCAGGCCCAGTTCCCTGGCCGCCAAGGTCTCCAGACCTAAATCCCTTAGATTTTTTTGTGTGGAGGTATTTAAAAGAAAGGGTGTAGACAACTCCTGTGACAACAAGAGATGAACTCATTAATAGGATTAGGGATGCGTGTAATGAAATAAGACAATTTTTAGTTAATATTCGACGTGTGAATTATGCATTCAACAAAATGGTTCACATTTTCAACAGTTTCTTAAATTTATTTATTATTACGATAGCGTTTTTGTTTTGTTGTTATAGGTTAAGTTTATTTGTTTAATTTATTTATTTCGTTCGTTTCGTTCTTGTTAAAATCTTAACTAGAAATTCTTTCCAATTTTTTCCAATACATATGTATTTTTTTAATATTTATTTTGTTATTTTACTTTTATTTTCCTTTATTTAATTCAACTGAAACGTTAGGAAAAAATCAGTGGAGTACTACTTTTTATTAAGAGACAAAAAAACGCGAGAATTGACATAATTTGATTCTTTTCTTTTATTGTTTTTTTCATGGCACACTATTTTTGCGGGAGCATCAGACGTTCTTTACTTACCATTTGAAAGCTGTTCAAGGATTACAGCTAATTTATCTCAAAAACTGTACATTTTTCAAAAAAAAAGTAGAAGACAAAAAAGTTCCTAAATCAAATAGGCAACCTAAATTTTTTTAAGACTTAGAGGCGTCGTAAGAAAAAGTTCGGGGATAAATGGTATACCACCCCAAAAAATGTACAACCCCGTAGATATTGATAAACGTTAAATTACCCTTAATATTGAGTTTAAGGTGTGTAATATGTGTACTAAATTTAGATTTATTATTTTAAATAGTTTTGAAGATAAATTACAAGAACTGAAAAAAATTAAAACTTTGAAACCCTGTATCTCCAAAACTTAGCGTTTGGCAACCTATGTTTATATGAACTTTTTGTTTTAATTTTGAAAGCTCTATCGACTATTAAAGTCCTGCTACCAAAAACTGGAACGCCCTGTGTATAAATATAAAACAGTGTTTTTCATTAAATTTACAAATCACTTTTTTAATGCTTTTCCTTTATGACTCATTGTTTCACTTAATTTTCAATAAATTTCTATTTCACCTTTCATGTCTTTAGGATAAGAAATAAAATATAAAAAAATTTAACATTTATTTATTACAATATAAAAAGATATAACTATACAATGGATTCTACAAAAAATATAACATTAAACAAATTATTCAAAAACTCCTTACTAAATTATACTAAGTTAAAAATGTTCACACATCTAAAATATAAACAAAATTTACTGAACTACACTATACACATACTAAAATTAACCTAAAAAACTACCCTACACATCTAAATTATCCAATGTCTTTAATACGTTTTCCGCATTAGTTATATTGCGTCTTACTTTATCTAAATTGTTTGAGGCTTCCGCTAATTCGGCAGTTAGCCGCTCCACACCGGACACTACCGACTCTTCACTATGAATGTAGTGATCTAAAATTTGACGCAACCACCTCACACTTTTTCTTTTAAATTGCACCATGGTAGTGGGATCCTGCGACTGGTTTTGTGTGAAGGTTTCAGCTTCCTCAGGTGGTGGTACAATTAGCTCCAAATTCTTCCTCCCATATTGCAGTGGTGGGATCGCCACTGCAGTCGTTGCAGACGTAATGCTAAAAAAATTATGACACATTCTTCCACTTAACCTTTCATGCTTTTAGGATAAATAATAGAATATAAAAAATTTAAGATTTATTTATTACAATATAAAAAGATATAACTATAGAATGAATTCTACAAAAAATATAATATTAAACAAATTATTCAAAAACTCTTTACTAAATTATACTAATTTAAAAATGTTCACACATCTAAAAAACAAACAAAATTTACACTACACACATACTAAAATTAATCTAAAAAACTGCCCTACACATCTAAATTATACAATGTCTGTAATGCGTTTTCCGCATTAATTATACTGCGTCTTATTTTATCTAAATTGTTTGAGGCTTCCGCTAATTCGGTAGTTAGCCGCCCCGCCTCACACGGGACACTTCGGACACTTCACTCCAAATCTAGCTACGCCCTTTGATACAAACTATTCCTATAGCTGTATAAGTAATTTTATTTAAGTTAAATGTCTAGTTATAAAACAATATCATCTTTATGGATTCATGATCTTTCATCCAATTCTCACCACTTTACGAATAACTTATTATTCTTGGAGCGAAGTACTTTTTCTACTAGATACACATCAGGATACTTAGTTTTCTGTAATTCATGTTCATAAAACCCTCCTTCCGACATGTACGTGTCAAAGGTCATCAAAACTTTTAATTACTGTTCGACTTCGTTTAACATTTTTTCTTGCAGGTTTGTGTAATTCGTTGACGAGTTGTAATTTGGACGTGCTACTAATTTTTTATAATTTCTTTAAGTTGATGTAGTTTCTGCTCCAACGCTAGATTAGCGTTATAGTTTTCTTTAAAACCCTTCTGAACTGCTTGCAGACAAAAATCAAGAGATCCTTTACTTATAGTATCATCATCTCCTTCCAGGTCCGGCAACTGTATCAAACGGTTTCCATCCATCTAAATTGAACCTTGTTGATAAGTACTATTGGATAGTGATGACATCTTGAGGATCTATGGCATTTGCAACATTGCTGAGTCTCTTATTCTCGACGCCAAATTGATTATCATCAATAAGTTTAAATTGAGGAGTTAATTTCTTGAATTGATACTGGGTATGTGAACGTCCAAAGGGGGGCATTTTGAAGTTGAGCTAGCGGGCTAGTGGGGGTAGTAGCATGCTTTCTTGGAAATACGAAAAGGGAGCGCCATTTTGGGGTTAACGTCAATGGACTCCTTTTTTAGGTGTTTAATTTACTATTTCAGTTAGAAGTTCTATTAAGAGCTTATAAGTACCTTCAAGCATACTTTCATTATCAATGCGAGCAGCTTTAAGACGGTTGTCCTTCCGTTGTATTACTTTGCGAGCCTCAATAATTTTTTTCTTTAATATCATCTCCTTATTATCCATTCTAGTCAAACGGGTTCACTGAACAGGTACCAGTTTACCCTGAACAGATAGCTGTTTACACTAAACAGATAGCTGTTAATAACAGAATGGGGTCAGTAACTATATGATCCTCATACATATATTTTAGGTTTAATTCATTTTGATCAAATAATATAATTAGATTCGCATTATAATGAATTAATTGCTTTGCAATTTTACTGCAAGTTTGACCCAAATAGAAACAGTCAATACCGTTATGTTTAGCCATAGAAAACTATGCTCTTATGTTATCTTGCTTTTCGCAAGCGATGTCATCGAAAATATAAATAGAGTTTGATTTTGCACAATTAGGTTTAATCACATCGTGATTATCACTGAACGTAAACTAACCTATATCCTTCATTCGAAGTAAGATTTCTGTAAAAGTTTGTACCTGTTTTGATTCAATGACTTAGAGTATACGTACACATGCTTAAATTTCAAAACATTTTTATCAGTAAGCAGACTGCTCACTGTGTTTGTTTTATCACAATTGGAGGGGTCGCAGATAATACCGCGTATACTATTAGGGAGTAAATCATTATGTTTTGGAGTACTAAACTTTTCATTAAGGTCATGATTTTGAATTGGACCTTTTTTGTTTCTGCGCAACTACTTCATAGTTAGTGATTGAAGTAAAACCAAACGAATAGTTACAACATTTTTATTTTATTTCTTTATTTAGTAAATGCTATACGGTAGGTAAGCAGGACGATAATACAATATTTCTATTAAGCATACAGTGTTATGTGAATTAATATTGTACCTTGCATTTATAACATTCTCAATGTCTTTATAAATGTTATCATCACTACCATGGAATTCTTTCTCACGAAAACGACGGTAGTCAACAACTTGTATGACTTTTCATAAAAACACACCAGATTGTAAGATTCAAGAAATTCCAATCTATAGCTTATTATATCCCTTAAATTAAATAGTCCTTCTATACTATGTGAGCTGAATGTGCAAGAACGACAGTTATAGCTTTCAATCATAACAGTTTTCAACATTCTGTCATATGCTTTAATCGATTTCCAATTGTAATAAATACCAAGATTGCTAGATAGAGGTTGATCATAGATTATATCTTCATCTTCGTTCATTCCATTACTTCATATCTAAACATTACATGATTGCTTTAATAACAGTTGCACATCCCAAACGCACTACAGGTGCAAGGTTGCGTCGTGTACTGTTTGAAATTTCCATATATTTTGCATGATGAGTATCATTCGATAGTTTATAATAAATACAATTGATTAAGTATTTGTTAGTTGTATGTTTATACACTTCCGATAAATCATCATTATGTTGAACCTGCGGGTCTATAATCTTTCATATTGAGTACTCTATTTTAGATTACTGAGAATTGTAATATACCATTTGACCTTGGTCTACTTTTTAGCATAGACAACAACAACAACCTGTCACTCTCCTTGTTTCCATACATAGATTCTATTTTTATGTGTCCAAGAAATGTAATGTGATAAACCTGCAGGTCATTACACTTTGACCTTGAAAACTATATTTCGATTTCTAATAATTGTAATATGATGGCGTAGCAATTTCTATTTTTAGCTTTAAATTTTGATCTAAATGTGTCCTTGATTTGAGTACCTCTCAAAACACGTTTAAACTTGTTAAATACCCACCTTGTCCTACTTTTAGTTTAGAAAATTATTTCACCTTCACTCAATTTAGTCAACCTTAATCTACTTTTTAGCATGCATACATGCCTGTCATCTTCATGTTTCCTCGAACTGACTCTATTTTTATATTTCTTAGAAATGTAATATATGATGATGAGGTCATTACTCTTTGACCTTGAAAACTCAATTTTTAGATTTCTAAGAATTGTAATATGATCATGATGATGACCTTGCAATTTCTATTTTTAGCTTTACATTTTGACATTGACATTTCGACCTTGACGCGCTCCACAGATTTAAAATTCCCGAGAAAAGTTTGACCTTGAAAAAGCTCCAAAAAAGCTTTCATTTCTCACCACCAGAGGGCGAATGACCTTGAATTGCTCCAGAATCTGCCCCTAATCACTACTACATATTTATTATAATGTCAACGAAACTAACCAATTACGTCTACTTGTCATATTTAAATTTTACACTTCCAATTCGTACTTGTCAATTGGACCAAAAGTGTGTCGTTTTCTAAATGCAAGACTTTTAAATGCGAATAATTTTTGTAATGCTTTCAAATACGTGTGTGAAAAGGAAAAAAACGTTTCACTTCAAATTTATGCGTTATTAAATCCAATAACGAGAGTTTACACTAGATTTAAGATGTACGGTACTAACAAATAATTTGTAATTTTGAAAATTATCGACAAATCTTTGATAAAAGCATGTACACATGACAGACTAGAAGACGTATACAATCTGCGGTATTCCTATTTAAGGTGGTATTTGGTAGAATGGACTGTGAAAAAAATTTAAGCCTGACAGTTTGAGTTAAACGAAATAATACACGGCTGACTAGCAGGTTTTATCTCCCAGTTGCTAAAACTAATTTGCTTTTATATTCGCCTTTCTGTCGGATAATTTCAGTCCTTGCATTAATTGGACACAAGATTGATATTTTTGATTGATCTGCTTATCAAATTAAATGTATTTTATCTTCAAGAGATTAATACACTTGTCAAGAGTATTGTCAATTTCGACAGTTCAAGTTGTTTCCTATTTGTGTATTTTGAATCACATACGCCTTTATAACAAACAAAAATATGGTGAGATTGATCGGTACATTACGAAGGTAAATTGCACCACGGTCTAGCCCAGAAAGGTACAATGCTGCTTACAAAACTTACTGTAGTTGAGAACTCCATTTGAACAGGTCGTGAGGGAGGCAGAGATATATCCATAGGTATAATCAGTAAAGCATTTGTTTGTTGGACGCCACTCAATTTATTGGTTTAATAATCAAAATACAATAAAAATTGAGAAAGTTGTACATTAGTACCATAGGCCCTCCGAATAATACTAAATAACTGCATTTTATGTATATTTAATAAACCAAAATGTTTGCTTAATCTCAGCATAAAATAACTAAACAATATTTTTCGTAAAGATTTGCGATACTAAAATGACTAAACTCAACATAACTACACCAGCTAATAATCTACATTTACTAAAAATTCAAAATGTAATATGATCAACACTGTATTCAAGAATGAAACGTATACTGACCTACGTCAACAAATCTTACAGCACTATAGGTTATGAACTCAACTGTTTTTTCTTAGAAATAGAAATCAGCTGTTCCTTTATAACCGTATCAAAATAACAATATACTAATCTGTTATTTCCTTAAACGTATATTGCAACAAAATGATACGTATTACTCACATGTACTCAAAATAAATTTCCCATTCATAAAGTAAACATATAGTACGAGACGGTAATTTCCAGTTATCCTCACTAACGTATAAAGAAACGAAATGTAGGCTCAAATCACTAAGGCATATGTTACTTCATTTCCAATAAACAAAAGGTAGACCAGACTGCTAACAGCATGACGTCACGACCACGCTTTTGCAAGGACGAAATTCGTTAAAATTTCAGTTTTTCTGAACACAATCGGTTTCCTATCATGTAGAGGCGTACCCTTGCACTTTGTTAAATATAATATATAAAAAATGTAATTAAAAGCCTTATATACCTTATACAAGGGAGTAAAACTTAAAACGTAACGTAATGAACTGTAAGGCAGAAGAAAGGATAGGAAATGAATTGAGCTGTTCTGTTCGCATTTGCGCACAAAACAACAAAATTGATGTGTCCAAATATACAGAGGGACGTTGGTAATTATGTACACTAAAGAGAAATATAGAAATATATCATAATTTAATTATTGAAAAAAAAGATACCAACGTAGTGTAAACATATTTAGCAATAATAATACAAATTTCGAAACTTAAATTAAGGTAACGATATCCAAGAACTGGCACGTTACACCTTGCATCATTGTTCATTTCAACCTAACAATGAGACTGTGCATTTTGACCAAGAAATGTCAAAATCCTTATTTATGCTCCAATTATTTGGAAAGACATCCCAAAGCAGTGCCTCGCTGCCCAATAGGTAAATTTTATGAATTATATGTTACCACACGGATTTTGACCAAGAGATATCAAAATTATTATTTATGTACCAATTTTGTTGGAAAAGCATCCCAGAGCATTTATTGATTCCAATATACAAATTTGTTTCATTTTCCGTCACCATGTGAATTTTGGACAAGAAATGTCAAAATAGCTACTTAAACATCAATTTAATTAGAAAACCGTCCCAAAGTATTCTATTTCTTGTGACCAAATGAATTTTGGCTGAGATTAAAAGCTTGTCATTTAGGTATGCATTAGTTTTGTTCAAAAAACTTCTCAAAGAGTTGTATCTATGACCAATAAGTAAATGTGCATTTTCCATGACCACATGAATATTGGTTAACATGAGTAAAAATCGCTATTCATGCACCAATTTTGTTGAAAAAATGCCCCAAAGCATTGTATCGTTCCATAATAAGTAAATTTAAAGCATTTCTCTTGACAACGTGGATTTTGACCAAAAGCCAACATTGGCATATATGCACAAAATTCGTTGGAAACATGTTTGAACGTGTTATGCTCCGTAATTAAACATAACTAGTGCATTACCCAAACTTTACGTTATATAAAAATAAGCTATTATTATATTAGTGAAAAGAAATACATTTCTGTGTAACAGATTTTTTTAAGATAACATGAAAATAATAGCAACTAGATGTTTGATAAAGTACCTTTGCCCTTAGGACAAATACAGTTAAAGAACCGTTAGACACGGTAATGTAAAACTTTGTACCTAACACCCATGATATTATCATCCCTAACACCACAATAGAAGTGCTAACACGTTAACAAAAAAGTGACAAACTAAAATATGAACTTTATTGTTCTATTTTTTTAGGTATTTAGAAACCCAGTGTATTAATATATATTCCGAATTTGTAATTGTGATACCAAATGGCCAATTACATTTACAAAATCAAAAGCGGCAACATCACGAATTGATAACATATAAAAAGACTTAGATATGTTTTAGTTTATATTTCATTTTATACATTCATAAGGTATTTACGCTATACACGAAAAAAACAATGTTATTAAAATTTAAATTATGCTTCTATTATTGTACAAGGGACTGAACAAGTGTACAGACTAGTACTCTTATTTTGCAGACCTGGACAGACTGGTTTTACCACAATATGTATGATGCGCTTAAAGTTATTTTTAAATTCTTATGGCAACAATTACGACACAGTTTTAATAATCGTATAGTGGTGAATTTAAATTGTGTTCTAAGTGAATATTTAGTGGTTAAAAGATAAACAAACTATGTATATGTCTTTTATAGCAGATAAATGTTTTTGCACTCATGTATCAATAAAAATTAGTTTATATAGTCGAATTTGCTAGATACACCAATACTAAAGGTCAATACAGTACTGTTGCACATTTTTATAGGAATACTGCGATTCACGGCACTGTTCTGGTTTTGGCAACCCATGTTCTTTTTGAATGTGTGGAATACAATTAACTTAACTCTTCGTTTACGTAGACCTTCTCTTGGGTATTGTATTATCTTTGAGAATGGATTAAAATCGATCTTTGTATAGTATAATTTAAAAATTTTAAATAGAAAAATTATTAAGTAAAATAATGTATGAATTTTAAACTCATTAATGCATTATTTATCATTTGCCACATCAGATTTTACAATTAAATAAATTGATTTTTAAGGCTTATTTAGTTTCATATGATAAATTTATATAGGAATAGCTTACTTAAAATTGAATTATCTTGTGAATACTTTTTTTAAGTATTCACAGTGTTTTAGGTCCCTTTTTGATTTTTTTAGTGTTTCTTTATTATCTTACAGGAAACTTTCATTTTAAGATTTAGTTGTCTCTAATAAACGTTTTTTGAAAATTTTTTGATGAACTTCATGGTTTTGAAATATTCGTAAAGTATATTTTAGCGCCTTCTATAAAGTACCCATATTTGTAAAAACAATACACACACTCGCACATGCACACGTAAACGCACTCGCACACGCACACGTACACGCACACAAAGACGATCATCCACACGATTCGCACAACACGTACACACACGCGAGTACTAGTTGAAAAGGTTTGGGTGGTTTCAAAAACACTACAAACAGTTAAATCCGTTGAAAACTGCATTAATTTGTATTTGTATTCGCGTATAAGGAAGTAAACACCACGGATTTTAGTAATAGCGTATCACAACAATGTAATCAATCTTTTTACAATAAGATTGATAAAGAAATAAGATTATTTAACATATCTTACGCAACAAGGTGTTCCATTACAAAGGCCATAAAATTTCGTTTTTGTCTCTGACAATACGGCCAAAGTTTTTTAACGCAATCCATCCATGAAGACTTTCAAGATATGGTCCAATTATAAAAATTATAAAATAAATCAGCTAGTAAATGCAGATTTACAAACATGGTAAACTAAATGGTAACCATTAATCTAGAATCTTAAAGTTAATGTTTTTCTCATCGAAATATGAACAAGCATTCTTAACGGAAATACTCTATGAAAAAAGGTATTTAATATGTTGTGTCCAATACCAAAACATCATAAAATGTAGTTTGGCGTATCATAACTATATGTCCAGTCTTTTTCCCAACCAGTTTGGTCTGTAAATAAAGGTATTCAATGTGGCAAGCGCAATATAGTGTTCAAGACAAAAAAAATGTTTTTGTCTATCACAATGTAACAAAACGTCGGAGCCTGATAACCTATGTACTTGAAAATCAATAGGTGCTATATATAAAGTTTCAAAAGTATATGACGTTCTTAGACCGAGATAACGTGCGTACGAAAAGCGAATTTGTCAGTACTATAAAGGATCTTGACAATACTATAACTCCTTGAAATGGTTTTGTAAAAACTATTATGAATAAAAATATGCCTTTCATTTTTACGTTTTCTCAAACGAAATTGATGCATAAGTCAAGACTGATTAATCTTGGTCCAAATGCACGTAGTCTCCGCAGATTCAATTCTAATGCGTTTGCGTTGGTACTTAAATAACTATTTTGACAACTCTTAGTCAAGATGTAGGTGTTAACCGAGAGTGCATAAAATCCCTTACTCGGGCATCAAAGTAATGCGTTTGGACGTTTTCCCAACGAAATTTGTTCATAAATAACGAGTTTGACATTTATTGGTTAAAATGAACATAATTACAAAAACGCACAAAATTCACTTTTTGGGCATAAAGCTAACGTGTTTGTGCATTTTTCCAAAGAAATTGGTCCATAAATTACGATTTTGACATCTCTTATCCAATATTCACGAGGTCACGGAAAATGTATTGAAATAACGCCTTAGGAAACGATACAATGCTTAGTGCTTTTTCCAAAAAAATTGTTACATAAATAAGGATTTGTGCATCTCTTGGATGAAAATCCATGTGTTCAAAGAAAACGCATTAAATCCACTTATTGGGCATTAATGCAATACTTAGGAAGGAAATTGGTGCAAAAATAAGCAATTTTCACATCGCGTAGCTAAGATACATGTAGCCGCGAAAATGCATTAAATTTACTGATTAGCCATCGATGCAATGCTTTGCAACCTTTTCCCAACGTAATTGATACATAAAGAACGAAATCGACATCTATTGGCGAAAATCCAAATGCTCACGGAAATGCATAAAATGCACTTATTGCCCTACAATGAATCCGTTGGGATCTATTCCCAACGAAACTGGTGCAGAAATATTGATTTAAACATCTATTGGTCAAAATGCATGTGGTCACGGAAAATGCATAAACTTTACTTATTCGACATCGAGCTGAAATATTGAGACGTTTCCCCAAAAAAATTTTTGTATAAATTACGATTTTTATATCTCTTATGCAATTCATAGGGTCTCAGAAAATGTATTAAAATAACGTGTTGGGCAACGATACAATGCTTAGGGTGGTTTTTCCAACAAAATTGCTAGATAAATAAGGATTTTGACATTTCGTGGTGAGAATCCACGTAGTCAAAGAAAATGCATAAAATGCACTTATTGAGCAACGATGGAATACTTTGGAATGTTTTTCCAACGTAATTGGTGCAAAAATATCGATTTTCACATCGCTTGGCTAAGATGCAAGTGGTCGCAAAAATGCATTAAATTTACTTATTGAACACCGTTGCTGTGCTTTGGCACCTTTTTTCAACGTAATTGGTGCATAAACAATGAATTCGAAATCTATTGGTCAAATTCTAAATGGCCACCGAAAATGCATAAAATGTACTTATTGGTACGATGAATGTTTTGGAATCTATTCCCAACGAAATTGGTGCATAAATAACGATTTGGACATCTATTGGACAAAATCCATATGGTCACGGAAAATGAATGAACTTTACTTATTCCACATCGAGCCGAAACTTTGGAACGTTTGCCCAAACAAATTGGCGTATAAATTACGATTTTGACATCTCTTAGCTAATATTCATAGGGTAACCCAAAATGTATTAAAATAACATATTGGGCAACGATTAGGGTGGTTTTTCCAACAAAGTTGCTATATAAATAAGGATTTTGAGGTTTGGTGGAAATACATGCGTTCAAAGAAAACGCATTGAATACACATATTGAGCAACGATGTAATAGTTTGGTACGTTTTTTCAACGAAATTGGTGCAAGATAGCGATTTTCACATCGTATGTGGCCGCGAAAAATGCATTAAATTTACTTATTGGACATCGATGCAATGCTTTGGGACCTTTTCCCATTGTAGTTGGTGCATAAAGAACGAATTTGACATGTATTGGCCAAAATCTAAATGGTCACGGAGAATGCATAAAATGTACTTATTGGACCTCCCAATGAAATTGGTGCATAAATAACGATTTGGACATCTATAGGACAAAATCAATATGGTCATGGAGTATGCATAAAATGTACTTATTGGACCTCCCAATGAAATTGGTGCATAAATAACGATTTGGACATCTATAGGACAAAAGCAATATGGTCATGGAAAATGCATAAACTTTACTTATTCGACATCGAGCCGAAACGTTGGGACGTTTCCTTAAAGAAACTGGTCTGTAAATTACTACTTTGGCTTCTCTTGGTGAAAATACATATGGTCACTGAAAATCTAAAAATTTCACACCTTGGAACCGATTTAATGAATTTAGCTACATAATGCTTTCTTACAACGTAAAATTTGTAAGTCTAGTTTTTCCTATCACGATAAGACCAAATATTGTATTGGCTTTAATGTGTAGTAACTAATTCAAAGTAGCATATCTTGGTATCTTAAGCCATTCGGCATTAATTAAAAGGACAAATAAGGTGCCGCTAGTATTAAAGTTTTCTCAAGAAATAATTGTATATGAAAGCTAATATAATATAATTCAGTCCACTGAGAGATTAAAAATTACGTATTATCATACACTAAATAATGGTAAAACGTGTTAATATTTACAATAATTTCCACAATCGCAAAAAAATTCATATATATATATATATATATATGCATATAGTTGTAATTTTATTGTAATAATCCTTTCCCACAAGTGAAAGTTGTTTGCTGCGTTAAATGTAAAGTAACAATAGTTAAATAAATTTACTGGCTCATGAATATTCATGTACCTCATAGTGGTTATGAATTCGAAATAAATACTCCAATATTTAAAGTTTACCCTACAAAGAAAACAAACCATCACTTTCCAAGAATAAATATTTGTTAGGTCAACCAACTAATCCCGCCCACTTTCTTATATATGGTGACAGATAGCATATATAAATTTTCTTATATATTGGTGTCCTAAATATATATATTTATATATATATATATATATATATATATATATATATATATATACAGTGTGATCCAAAGTAGAGGGACCATTCAATAACTTCTTTATTTTACGATATATAAAAAAAGTTAAATTACATTTTGTTTACGGCCATGTGCTACATTTTATAGGGCTATCAAATATTTTTTTTCATCTCCGGTTAAAACGGAAACGAACACCTTTATTTCATTTCTTCTTGTTTGTACCTGTACACAAGAATTTGAATGAATGGTGGAAATCAATGAAATATCTTTTTTGTCTTTCCATTTTAGTACGCATACCTTGCCTCTTTGGAAAGCATTTGTTCCTCCTTTTTTTAATTTTTTAGTTTTCAGTTCCCTTGGAACTTCTTTTCTTGTAATTCGTCAGGTACCGTATAGGTCAGGTTTATTTGAAATTAGAAGGTCGGCAAGCTGTGATGAGTTATAATAGTTGTCCATTGTAAGACAATATCCTTTATTCAGAAGTTCATGTGTAAGTGTCATAACTACTTGAGATGAGACTGGAATATTGTTGATCAAGATTTGTCATCTTACCGGTATATATAATACAATTCCAAACATAGCCACTCTTAGATTCACAAAGCAAGTAGGTCTTGATTCCAAACCTAGCTCTTTTCAATGGAATATGTTGAATCCAACCAAGTCTTCCCTTATACAACAAAAGATTCTCATCTATAGTTATGTGCCTTTCAGGGGTACATGTATCACGAAATTTTTGTACTAATTTATTATACACAGGCCATATTTTGTTTAGTTTCGGATTTGGGTGCGTTTCTTCATCATACTCTTCATTGTTTTAAAAATGAAGGTTCTACTGTATTGCATCAAATCTTTTATTTAGCAAGCATTTTGAGACAAAAGGTGTTACCAGTAAAGGATTTTTAGACTAATAGTGTGGTAGCTCTGGTTTCTTTACAATACTTTGAAGAATAATGAGACCTATAAAAACTCTCATTTCTGAGGATGTCACAGGATACCACTTATCGCTTCTATTTTTTTGATCTGCATAACGGTTGGTCTCAACTATTATGTGAGTAATCAGATCATCATCAAAAAACTGCTCAAAATAATCAAGTTCTTTCCAATCACCGCCAGCTATGATATTTACAGAAGGAACCGCAGTATACACGGAATGCTGGTGATGCCATTGTATTAGGCTGTAATTCACACCAATTCCGAAAAGTAAAATCGTCGGAGTCTTCTGAATCTGAACTTGAGTAGCTTTCTACACTTGTGTCGGAGCCGCTGTCTTCTATTGGTTCCTCTACGTCCGACTCACATAAAAATTCACTATCATCACTATCCGTATTTAGTTTATGTTCTTGTCTGACGGTTACAACAATATTTAGCGAAGCACTAATTTACATATAAATATTACAAAAATATACAGTCTTGTCTAACGTTTACTAAGATATTACGCAAAGCACTAAATTAGATATATACTATGAAAATATATGCTTTTTACGCTGCTAAAATTTTGCACGTGTTACGTTACGATATGCGAGGAAAACAATGAGTTCGTGCAATTATGTACGTTGTAAGAACAATACTGACTCGAAAAATCAGTTACCGACTCCACCAAATAGCTCGTCATATACCAAATAGTATGCAATCATAAGCTCGGCAAGCAACATAACATTAATGCGTATATACCGAAATAACTCGGCTATATTTAAAAATTAGCGACAAAATTTGTATACGCCCGAGTAATTACGGGTGAGCGAAAACAGAAACGACGCGCAAACCCGAGTTAACTCGGGTAAACACGTTAAGCGGTTAAGAGTCTTCTTTGTAATACGTTTAGGTAGGTTACACACACTACACTGAATTAGTACAGGATTAGAACGGCCAAATATTTTTTTCGTTCACAGTTCCTCTATGAACTTGCGCAAGGTGCGTAAGTTCCTCTATGAACTTGCGCAAGGTGCGTTAAAGATAGAGTAAACTGATGCATTATGAATAAACCTTGCCAAGAAAATGTATTTATGATATTATATGACTCGTTGTTCCAGAAAAAGCAGGGCAAGCCAAGTTAAGGAAGAAATATTCGATTTCTGGTTCTACGTGCTATTATAAAACTTTATTTATGTCAGTTTCAGGTATGTAAGATACGCTTTTTTAAATAATTCGAATTTTGTCCAAAAATCTTATTTACAGGTATAACATTATTATGTACCACCTTGTGTTTTTTTAAGAAAACTTTTATATTTGTACCAACGCCCTGCGAACCTTCAAATTCAAAAATATCACTTTTCTCAAATGGAATACCCTGAATATTTATAATCTGTGTTAAATAGAGCCAAAAACCAAAAGATTCTTCATAAGTATGTCCTATACCTATCTGTCACTGTTTTTGAGTTATTTTGATTTTTCTAAATTATTCAATATTTCAACGATTTTCCTTGTGATTAGCAGTAGCTATGAAATTTCAAAACAAGTTCCATTAAATACTAAACACTAATATATATATATATATATATATACAGTGTGATCCAAAGTAGAGGGACCATTCAATAACTTCTTTATTTTACAATATATAAAAAAAGATAAATTACTTTTTGTTTACGGCCATGTGCTACATTTTATAGGGCTATCAAATATTTTTTTCATTTCCGGTTAAAACGGAAACGAACACAACTATTGTTTTTTAAGTGACACCCTGTATATTTTTTTTAGACTATCTGATTCCTCATTATTTTTTCTTTCTGTAAATATAAAATTTTATGGGTATTATATTAGAAAATTTTGTTGTAAATCGCAAAAAACTGCTTGAAGGAGTACAAGATCACTATTTAAAAAACAATATAGTTATAGCCATGGAAAACGGAAACAACTGCTTTGTGAAGTTGTTTCAGATTGTTTCACATCTTTCAAAATTAGTTTTTATATGTAATTACTTAAGCTGTGACGGCATATATAATTACAACGTTATTGTATGCAATTATTAGGCAACTACATAATGAATAATAGTGAAAAGGTCGATTCAATGTTAATATTTGGCGAGTGTAATCGCAACGCGTACTCTATGCAGAAAGATTTCCTGACAGGTATCACCCTCCACATACTTACTTACACAAAATTGAAAATTTATTAAGGCAACATTTCTTGGAGTAAAAATCCAAAATAGAGAACGCCAGAGAAATACCCCGATAAACGAAGAACGAGAATTGCAGAGTTTAGCGTATGTTCGACTACATCCACGTTCGTCTATTAGGCATGTAGCTCAGGAACTAGGAACATCATTTGGATATGTTCAGAGGACATTAAGAAAACACAAGCTGTCCCCTATCAACCAAATTTAGTGCAACACCTACGTCCAGCAGATCTCGAACGCCGATTAACATTTATTGCGTGGTTAGTGGAACAACTGGAAGATGACCGAGGAATTTTGGACAGAATTTTGTGGATCGACGAAGCAAAATTCACCAATAATGGTGTTATCAACAAAGAAAATAATCGTTTCTGGTCGGACGAAAACCCACATTGGACATTAAATACAAACCATCAAACCGTTTGGGGTACTAACGTTTGGTACGGTTTAATAGGAGACAGATTATTGGGACCTTTTTTTATGACGCAACTCTCACTGCAAGAAGATTTCTTCATTTTTTAAATACTGGGCTTTTGACCATGTTAGAAGATTTTCCTCTAGCATTGCGACGCAGTATGTATTTTTAGTTGGACGGAGCGCCAGCTCATACTAGTAACATTGTTAGTGAATATCTAAACGAAACCTTTAAAGGGCGTTTAATTGTCACCCATGGACCAGTGAAAATGCCGCCAAGATTGCCTAATATTACACCTATGGACTATTTCTTATGGTGCTATCTTAAGACGCTAGTGTATGCAGATCCGTCACAAAATGTAGAGGATTTAAAAAACAAAATTCGGTTGACTTGTATGCAGTTAACAACCGATGTGATACATAGAACAACACATCATGAACTTCTAAAGCGGCTAGAGACATGTGTTGCACAAAATGATGGTAATTTTGAACAATATATAAAATAATTTTCCTGCATACCATCTTTGTAGTTAAAAAATACGTGTTTATTACTTGTTGAATTTTGTATTTTGTTTATGTATCCTTTTCCAGATTTCTTACTATTCTAATAAATACTAATAATAAAAGCAGTTGTTTCCGTTTTCCATGGCAATAGCTATTTTGTTTTTTAAATAATGGTCTTGTACGCCTTCAAACAGTTTTTTGCGATTTACAACAAAATTTTCTGATATAATACCCATAAAATTTTATATTTATAGAAAGAAAAAATAATGAGGAATCAGATAGTCTAAAAAAATATACAGGGTATCATTTAAAAACAATAGTTGTGTTCGTTTAACCGGAGATGAAAAACAATATTTGATAACCCTATTAAATGTAGCACATGGCCGTAAACAAAAAATAATTAAATTTTTTTTTATATATCGTAAAATAAAGAAGTTATTGAATGGTCCTCTACTTTGGATCATACTGTATATATATATATATATATATATATATATATATATATATATATATATATATATTGTAACTTGTTTTGAAATTTCATAGCTACTGCTAATCACAAGGAAAATCGTTGAAATATTGAATAATTTAGAAAAATCAAAATAACTCAAAAACATTGACAGATAGGTATAGGACATACTTATGAAGAATCTTGTGGTTTTTGGCTCTGTTTAACACAGATTATAAATATTCAGGGTATTCCATTTGAGAAAAGTGATATTTTTGAATTTGAAGGTTCGCAGGGCGTTGGTGTTTTCTTAAAAAAACACACCACCTTGTGTTAAAAAAACACAAGGTGGTACATAATAATGTTATACCTGTAAATAAGATTTTTGGATAAAATTCGAATTATTTAAAAAACCGTATCTTACATGCCTGAAACCTACATAAATAAAGTTTTATAATAGCACGTAGAACCAGAAATCGAATGGTTCTTCCTTAACTTGGCTTGCCCTGCTTTTTTTGGAACAATTAGCCATATAATATGATAAATACATTTTATTGGCAAGGTTTATTCATAATGCATCAGTTTACTCTATCTTGGACGCACCTTGCGCAAGTTCATAGAGGAACTGTGAACGAAAAAAATATTTGGCCGTTCTAATCCCGTACTAATTCAGTGTAGTGTGTTTAACCTACCTAAAGGTATTACAAAGAAAACTCTTAACCGCTTAACGTGTTTACCCGAGTTAACTCGGGTTTGCGCGTTGTTTCTGTTTTCCCTCACCCGTAATAACTCGGGCGTATACAAATTTTGTCGCTAATTTTTAAATATAGCCGAGTTATTTCGGTATATACGCATTAATGTTATGTTGCTTGCCTAGCTTATGATTGCATACTATTTGGTATATGACGAGCTATTTGGTGGAGTCGGTAACTGATATCTCGAGTCAGTATTGTTCTTACAACGTACATAATTGCACGAACTCATTGTTTTCCTCGTATATCGTAACGTAACACGTGCAAAATTTTAGCAGCGTAAAAAGCATATATTTTCATAGTATATATCTAATTTAGTGCTTTGCGTAATATCTTAGTAAACGTTAGACAAGACTGTATATTTTTGTAATATTTATATGTAAATTAGTGCTTCGCTAAATATTGTTGTAACCGTCAGACAAGAATATAAACTAAATAAGGATAGTGATGATAGTGAATTTTTATGTGAGTCGGACGTAGAGGAACCAATAGAAGACAGCGGCTCCGACACAAGTGTAGAAAGCTACTCAAGTTCAGATTCAGAAGACTCCGAAGATTTTACTTTTGGGAATTGGTGTGGATTACAGCCTAATACAATGGCATCACCAGCATTCCCTTTTACTGCGGTTCCTTCTGTAAATATCATAGCTGGCGGTGATTGGAAAGAACTTGATTATTTTGAGCAGTTTTTTGATGATGATCTGATTACTCACATAATAGTTGAGACCAACCGTTATGCAGATCAAAAAAATAGAAGCGATAAGTGGTATCCTGTGACATCTTCAGAAATGAGAGTTTTTATAGGTCTCATTATTCTTCAAAGTATTGTAAAGAAACCAGAGCTACCACACTATTGGTCTAAAAATCCTTTACTGGTAACACCTTTTTTCTCAAAATGCTTGCTAAATAAAAGATTTGATGCAATACAGTAGAACCATCATTTTTAAAACAATGAAAAGTATGATGAAGAAACGCACCCAAATCCGAAACTAAACAAAATATGGCCTGTGTATAATAAATTAGTAAAAAAATTTCGTGATACATGTACCCCTGAAAGGCACATAACTATAGATGAGAGTCTTTTGTTGTATAAGGGAAGACTTGGTTGGATTCAATATATTCCATTGAAAAGAGCTAGGTTTGGAATCAAGACCTACTTGCTTTGTGAATCTAAGAGTGGCTATGTTTGGAATTTTATTATATATACCGGTAAGATGACAAATCTTGATCAACAATATGATAGCCTTCCAGTCTCATCTCAAGTAGTTATGACACTTACACATGAACTTCTGAATAAAGGATATTGTCTTACAATGGACAACTATTATAACTCATTACAGCCGATCTTCTAATTTCAAATAAACCTGACCTATACGGCACCTGACGAATTACAAGAAAAGAAGTTCCAAGGGAACTGAAAACTAAAAAATTAAAAAAAGGAGGAACAATTACTTTCCAAAAAGGCAAGGTATGCGTACTAAAATGGAAAGACAAAAAAGATATTTCATTGATTTCCACCATTCATTCAAATTCTTGTGTACAGGTACAAACAAGAAGAAATGAAATAAAGGTCAAACCCAAAGTTGTAGCTGATTATAATGATACCATGGGAGGAGTAGATCGTGTTGATCAGCATTTAGCGGATTACTCCCTACCACGCAAGCGTGGCAAAAAATATTACAAGAAAATCTTTTTCCATTTACTGGACTTGTCGTTATGGAATTCATTTATAATATATCGCAAAAATGGTGGCAACAATTCTGCATTAGTGTATAGGTTGAACCTTATCCAATCTGTGATGGAGAAATATCACCAAACAGAGTTCACTGGTAGAAGAGGACGTCCTTCAACTAGCCTTCCGGCTTTTCGACTAACTGGCCGCCATTTTCCCAACTACATTCCAGCTACAGAAAAGAAGACGAACCCAACACGGCAATGTGCAGTGTGCTGCAAAAAACGTGATGCCCGTGGTAAAAAAATTCGCAGGGAAACTAGGTATTGCTGCCCAGATTGCGATGTACTACTATGTGTTACCTCTTGTTTTAGACTTTATCGTACTAACTCTAGTGTGTAAGAATATTATATTATAATTTGAATGTTCAATTTGTTTATTTTTTGACATTATATCATCGTGACTCATGAATTTTTTATATGCCCGAGTTAACTCGGGTGAGCGAAATTCGGTTATTTAATAAATATTTTTTTTCTAATTGTGATTTATTTTTGCATGTTTAATTATGCTAAGTATTGATAAAATAGTAAGTTCAACACTACTAATACATAAAATAAAAGGATTTTTTTTTACCGACCTTTGCGAAATAAATGGAGCGTTAATAATGATATCAGCCTGGAAGATGTGAAATGGGTTTTATGGAAGCAGGGCACAGGGAGTGTAATGTGATTTCCAGCTTTTACTAAGGTATTTTAGAGACCGGGGTATACGCTTCCGCTGTGGTACTAAAGAGGCGAGAGAGAACTTTCACCATAAAGGAACCAAACAATACTATATTTCGGATTTCACCAGAGTATGGTGTCTCCATATGCGCAATTAGTGAGAAAAGAATGAATGAACTAGTGTGTGATCGTTTCTTGACTTCCATATGAACGATAATATTAATGCGGGATAGGGATATTAATTGCAGGACCTAATAATGTACAGATTTATAATTACAGATTAACGCTATAAATTTTTTCCACCATAACAAAAATTAATCATAAATATTATTTAATATCCACAAAGATAAACAGTTTAATAGATAAAACAACCCAAAAATAACAAAAGTCATAAATCTTATCAAAAATAAACGTTTTATAAGCGCCGGATAAGAATTGTAGATCCCAAATATAAGTTTTAAGTAGAGCAGGTATCTTCTAATATAGTTTTGTTGGAATGAGAGCAAATTCTGGTAATATTATTTTAATTAGGTTTCGTAAATTAATCAAAGAAAATAAATAAAAGTTTATAACTATGCAGCAAATAAACTAAGTAAAATAGTAAATTACGTCTGAGATTAGAGGATGGTAGTAAAAATGATGTTGGAAGATAGTATAAAACGTCAAAAACCTAGCGTCTCTATATCGAGTTATTTACTAAAAGGACATTTTTGCTGAAGTAGCCAATAAAATGTACATTGTCAAAAACAACCTTTATAACTTTTATGAATGACGTTCTCCACCGACCTTACGTTGAACATCTTTAGTGTTGACGGTAAAGATAGCTTCAGAAAACTTCATATATACAACTTTAAGGAGCAGTTACTATTTTATCTTTAAGACTCTAATCCTAACTTCACTTTTAACGTGTCGTATCCGAAACTCAGAATTTGGTTACACACTAACTCTTAGATAATTGTCACGAAAAGGTTTTAGACTATTTATGTAATAAGTGAAACGTAATATAACGAAGGAAAGCTGTGGTTTTGAAATTGCTCACTATTTTCGTAGTCCTCAATCTCGGAAATTACTGTAATAAAATTGTCAAATAACTCATTTTCTTTTTGATGACAGCCATAAAAAGGAGGATTGCTTAAATATTAGATCCTTATCCTAAAATACATGTGAAATTCAAGTAAAATCATAATTTCCCTTTTACGAGCTTCTCTCGTGCAAATTCCGTAATGATCTTAAGTTTATTGCAGATATTTGCAAGTTAGACCCTAATTATAAATATTTTAATGTAACACTAGAAATTGGGCACAAACAGAATTAATAATATTTCCATTAGCTTTCGAAATGAGGATGCTGTCGAGCGAGTATTAGAAAACCCTTCATAGAACTGGAAACACGTACTCTATTACGAGAAACTCAAATTCCTAATATTTAATTCCATTCTCTCAATGCAATAATACAACCCCCACACCCTCACATACTCACGCGTGACAATGTTGTTAAGCACTGTTAATACATTCCTGAAAGCATTTCGGTTACACGCAATTCACGTTAACATCTTAACTGGACTCGTGAACATGTAAACGATTTTACCCGCAAGTTGGAACTTTGAAAACAAATGCTCTGTCTTTGTTTTAATTTCGTTTTGTGTTAATTTTTTTAAAGAATTATTTTGATTTATAATAACGTCAAACGGAAATGTAACAATCTGTTAAAACAATTGAAAGAAAAGCTGATTACTAATTTCTCTATCGATTGATTTCGGAGGAAGTAAAATTTATAGCTCTCAGTTCGTTCTACACTTTCCAATCAACTCCTGTCGTGGAATATAGATGGTCTAAATAAACAATTTCCGTATTGGCTTCCCGCTATTTTATTGGAGATATAAGCGTAATGATATAATCTGCTTCTGCTGCTTGTGTTGTTTTGAATGTATCTGGAGTGCACCCAAAAGAACATTAATTGATTTCTTTCCGACTAAACTTAGGTCAAACCTCAATCATTAAATTTCACTTTGTTTAATACATACGTGTTACGTATAGTAATATAATGTTAATGCGTTTATGAAAAAATGAAGGTTTATACAGGGTTTCTCAACGATGCGAGACCAATCATTTACTACAGCATTAGATCCTTCTCATTCTTCTAAGAAAGAAATGTATCCAAACCTCAATCTTTTTAAGTTATTCCTTTTTTTTCTAAAAAAATTGTTAGTTGCAGTGGTATATACAAAAGCGGGTTTAGGACCTTTCGCCGCGGCCAGTTTGCCGCGGCCGTTTCGCCACGAGCCCGTTTCACTGCAAACCCGTTTCGCCGCGAGCCCATTTCACTGCTAGAGATCTTTTTCTTTGTAAAACGAAAAATTTATAATTGAAAATTAATAACATTTAAAGCTTAAAAATTATTATTAATTTTATTAAATACATAAATAAAAAATTTACCTCGAATAGGATTTGAACCTACGACCTGTACTTTGCTAGAAGTACACGCTAACCAACTGCGCTATCGAGATTCAAGCTCCAATCGATGTAAATTTTGTCTTTATGTATGTAGAACTGATGTAAATCCTAAATGTAATGAGATTACAATCAAATTACTTATATTAATGGAATGTGAGCCTACAATATCGCAAGGATTCACACATACCAAAGTAACTTTTAAGGCTCTTTTGTAATATGCCTTAATAATTCTTTGCCGCTAAATTACGCGTCGTGTCAAAAAATTGCATAGAATAACCAATTTATATAATTAAGGCCTATATATAGGTATTTTTACATCTTTGAAATATACAGCTGTATCAGAAATATTTGATAAAAATAGAAATCATCCCCCCCCCCCCCCACAAAGCCGAATTTTTTCCAAAATCTGATCAGCTCAAGTATAAATGAATCAAGCCTAGATACGAAATTTTAAGTACGTACGTGTTTGCGTTCTGAAACACACACTCACGCACACGCGCACCACGCGCACCACGCGCCCGCACGACAACACACGCTACACCTACACTCACACACATACACACACACACACACACACACACACACACTCACGCACACACGAAAACAGGCACAGACACAAATACACACACACACACACACACACACACACACACACACACACACACACACACACACACACACACACACACACACGCACACGTACACGTACACGTACACGTACACGTACACGTACACGTACACGTACACGTACACGTACACGTACACGGAGACGGAGACAGAGACGAAAACGGAGACGGGGACACAGATACAGACACTCACACACACATAGAAATCATGGCCATTCTGGACCAAGGTTGGCCAAACGTAAAATGAGCTAATAAGTCGATTTAACCTTAGTGAAATGAAAGTTGATTGCATAACCTTCTATACCTACATTTGTATATGTTGGTTGGTTGGAAGGTAATACGAAAGGACAATAATTCACTTTCTCCTAGTAATTAGTAAATGGCGTCCTTAATGATCATGTTTGTTGTTCAAGGAAAATATTCCGTTTATTCTAATCCAAAAGTGACGATGTTATGCTAATCTCAACTTTCTAATTTGTAAATAGGGCTCTTAGTGATGATACATCTTTTGAAGTAGCCGCATTTGAAACTCTATCTTAACAATTAGCTACCGCACAGATTCGTGACTTTTTTTTCCATTTGGACCAGAACCTTAAAAAACAGCAGAACTTGGAAATTCCTGCAATACCGCCAATCACGAATAATTACCTGCCTAGCCTTTGTTTCCATTGATGATTTGGAGCAAAATGTTGATGAATTGTCACATGCGTTGCGAGAAGAAGTGCAACCAATTTTCGATTGGTTGATGATAACTACATTTGGAGGAGTAATCGCCCATGAAGTGGACGTCGCCAACCTTTGTTTTCCCAGAGAATGTGGAACGTCTACGAGGCAACCTCCTATGGTGAAGATCGGACAAACAGCAATGCTGAAGCGACCCAAGTAGAACTTGAAATGGTACACCACACAATTTGGAAATTCGTCGATAGTCTTAGAAGAGCGCAACACTGAAGAGATTTGTATTATGAACACCTTGTGGCAGGACGAAATGTACCTTTGCAACCAAATAAATACAGAGATGCAGACGACGGTATTCGACGAATCGTTCAGACCGATTACATAATTTCGAAATAGACTGATGTAGATCACTGTACATGGGAAAATTCTCATTGCTAATTAAACATATCAATCAAAAGTGTGAAGGAAGATCAAGTTCTGTTAAACTTTTGTAAGTAATGTCGCTGAAACAAGAAATGTTTATCTCTTCAAACAAACAATTTTCGTTTTACAAATAGAGTTTTTCTCGGCAAAAAAAGCTCGTGACAAAACGGGTTCGCGGTAAAACGTCCTGGCGGCGGATCGTCCGCGGCGGAACGCCCGCGTCGAAGCGGTCACGGCAAAACGTCAAATCCCCATAGAAACCCTTAAATCTCAGTGAGTAAACGGCATAGAGAAACACAATTACTTTGGAGATTGTATGTTGGAATGTGCTAATTGAGAGAATCGAAGAACTCCTGAAGATATCGCTAAGGAAGCGACCTTTTCACTAATTGTGGATATACTGTTAGAATTCAATCCCCCCGGGAAAATTTTTGTGTTTATATTTTGTCATTTGTTAATAACGTCCTCTATCGAGAAGGGAAATTGTTTATCATTAGTGCTTTACTACATTTACATTTACGCTTTGAGACAAATTTGTATATGAAGTGCTTTGTGTATTTGGCTTTCTGGAAAATCTCGCACCGAACTATTGTTAATAATTAGTGTACTCAAGGCTGTTTGAGAATATAATGGTTGCTTATGTATAAAATCTGACAACATACCTTTTATATAGATGGTTATTGTGTAATTAAGTAGTTGAGCTTCTGCTAACAGAACCAGGGTGTTCAGCAAAATGAAGGACACTTGGGCTAGGATTAGATATATCACTGTTACTTTGCGAATATGCTGGAAATGTGTAATTAAGAAAAGCTCCGCATTTTACATGTCGTTATTCAAAGTGTACGTTTACTGCTCGGGTTGGAACACAAAGAAGGAATTGAATATTTCAGCCGATTGTTGTTCCCAATCGACGTTAAAGATCAATTGAATGTAGGAAGGACCTGGTGCCCTGATACCCTGTAAATGTGACTTTAGAAGAAAGGATAGCCAACCTCTCCCAATGCCACGGGATAACCTCTTGCTCAGGTATTGTTCAACAGTGGCAAGATAGTAAGGAGGTGCTGGAACCACATGTTCAATCGAGTGTGGAGGTTAACGTTTTCCAGCAAATTGCCCATTTCATACGTTAAGGAATTTAGATATGTTTCCCCTGTTGAACGCCCATCGAAAAAATATCACATGATCTCCAGTGATACCATCTCAGACATTTAATGACCACTAATGTTAGCAATATGTTTATGTGATACAATTAGGAGTGGTGTCTTTTAGCAGACCATTATGATTAAACGTAGATTCATCGCTAAATGGTACAAACTTTAAGAAATTCGGTTGTTAAGCAATTTTTTTCGTCTTGTTATTACAGAAGTTAATCCGTGATTGGACGCCAATACCATGCAGTTGCTGGTGGAGTTCAAAAAGATAGGGATGATAATGATGCTTTTTCGTAAGTTTCCAAACATGTCTTACTGATGTCAGGCTGAGTACTTATTTCTTGAAGGCTTGCATACTGTGTTGCCTGCAGCGATAAGGGAACGGATATTCCATGGTTTTCTCCTGTTGTGAGGCGGTTGACAGCTTCTTTCTTAGGGTAGAGCGCACTACTAGTTGCTTCATATCTCCTCTTCAGCTTACTAAATGCTTTAACTCTAAGTTGTCCAGCTCCAGGATAGCGAGCGTGGTACAAACGGCAATAGAATTGTCTGCTTCACCCAATGCATAAACCGTATTTATCATTTCTGCTTGTGTGAAATTTTAATTACCCAATACATACGCAACGGGTTCAAACGACATTAGAACATCGCACAAGATAACCGAAAGACCCAACTAGACCGTCGTGAAGTCGTGGGTTTTATTTAAAATTTTGCAGGTACGATAAAACGGTACGCAAATAAAACAAGAAAAAGGACTTGAACTTACCTTTTAATTCACGGCCTTCGTGGGTTGATAAACGTAATGCTCCAAAACACCACAACATAGCTCTTAGCACTTCAACTTTTAAATTTTTACTAAATTCCACCTTGAATATTGTTACTAAATGAAAATGACATAATCTCGCACAATTGAAATTAATGTTAGGTTATTCTCCACTTCGAATGAAACTAACCCCGTCCCTATCTTAATAAATTAGTATAAACTCAAATTGAAATATGATAATCACGTTCAAGTTCAAAAATATCACTTTTCTCTAATAGAACACTCTGTGCATTTTATGCTGTGTTAAAGAGAATAAAAACCCACACAATACTGTACAAGAGTCTTATACCTATCTATCATTGGTTTTTGGGTTATTTTGATTTTTCTATATTATTCAATACTTCTATGGTTCTTCTTGTGATTATCGCGGTAGCTAAGAAGTGTGAAAAGAAGAGAGACAAAAGGTTGTGTTAAATAATAAACACTAACATAGATATAAATTAACTGCAACAGAAAATATATCACGTTATTATAAGAACTTGATGTAAAATGAACGGGTGTTCCCAAGCCATTGGATAATTCAACAAATACTAATGATTTCTTCTTAAAATATGTTCGAAAATGTGTCCCTCCTGCTGAATACATAAATTTAGTTGTTTTATTTTGTTTTTTCTTACATTTCCCAGCATCTCCAGTGTTATCGTTCCAGAAGCGTCTCGTATCCAATCTTCCATATCTTCGTGGGAGATGTGACACATACACGTTCTTTAAAATATCCCCATAACAAGAAATCTAATAGGGTAAGATCGCACGATCTTCGGGGGCCACTGAACAATACCTCCACGTCCAATCAATTTTTAAGCATAATTATCAACTTAAAATTTACGTATCTCGTGGTGGTAGTGCCGAGGTTAGGCAAAACTGCTTGGAAGAATTGAAGGGTAGATACGACCAGTCAGGGGAGTGTTAAAAAATGCAGTACAATAGTTCTATTGTGGAGAATGCGATACCAAACATTTATAGACCAGTGGTTTGATTTGCATTTGTCGGATCCAAAAAGGATTTTCCAGCACTATTCCTTCTAAATGTAGCGACGTCAGAAAACATAATATAAGATAAAAGGGTTGGATTAATCTCAAGTTGAGCAATAGTCCACTTAGTCGGTATAATCGAACCTCTCAATAAAATTTTTAAAAGTGACTCGAGTGAGTTGGGGTCGAACAGGATATTTCATTCTGTGTAATCTTTGAGCAAGAAGTCGTTTTCTTTGATCTTCTCCTAACACGTAAACCGTATAAATTTGGTATTTTCGCCTTTTCACGTTTTCTCATTCTCGCACATTCGCATTTCGGCATTTTAGCGTTTTTACAACTTCCGCTCATAAACACACTCGCGCACACTCATCCCACGTTACATTACTTGAACGTTGATCTTAAGTATCATGTAGACGATTTTCTGTTGATCATTACTACTGTTTCGTTGTTATCACTGGATAATGAGTACGGGTAAAGAATATAAGCTTATTTTTTATATTTTGTTTCAAAAGTGTGAAAGATTTTACTATGATGACCTGACAAAGCTTCTATCACGGTTTTTAATTTTCTTATATCGCTGTAAAAATTGCTACTTTAAAAATCTAATTTTAGTTATTGCGAATATACTACAATTATTTTTGTTTTCAGGTACATGCACAAATGTTGAGCTAAACCGGATTGAGTATATGGAAGATAACACAAGGTAACGTTTCTACTTAATGTTAATTAAGCCTAGCATAGGGACATGATACAGTCTAATACAATTTTTAAAAATAAAGGAAACATTTATGTGCATATTACATTTACATTATAATTACGTTTCTGTTTGTGCTGTGCAAAACAGACTGTACATTTCTATATATCCTTAAAATCTTTTCATAAACATTAGTTGTAAATGAAAGTTTTGACTTACCTATTCACTGAATTTTTGCAAACAACCAGGAAAAATCTTGGGTGATAATATTCTGTTTGACATATAGCTGTAATTTTTTGGACTATTCAACTTACCCTCTCCATGTCAACTATCAACCAATTAAAAATTAGTATTTTTTATATTTGAACCAATCAGAGCACAATTGTGCGACAGTTCCGCTAGCAGAATATTCCCGACAATTTTTTTCTCTTCGTGTGAAATTTAATTGCCTTCCGGTAAAATGTCAAATTGACATAAACTTTGACGTTTATTTTGTTCGTCAAAGTAATGCAGACCCCGACTACCATAAAAACCACTGTATAACCTGCAACTTGTTCTAAATTAAAACTAATTAATTAATTCATGACTTGTCAATTGACCGTTAATTTTGTTCGTTGAATATCACTCGTGGCCGACGAATTGTATAACTTTTTTCAAAGTGCTTAATCGTGTTTATTATATCGGAGCAATAAACACCCATACACTTTCGCAAAAATTGTCAGCAATTCATCGGCCACTATGACAATTCGACACCTGTAGAATGAAATCGCAGCATGACAATCAAAGTTCGGTAATTTAGTAGTAACGAAATGTATTTGTAGGCGTGCGAATTACAGATTCCAAATTTTTAGTATATACTCAACTTAAAATTAACGCCACGAGTAATAAGATATCTTATACTTTAAATCATTACGGCAGTTGTTTTAGATGCCTAGTTCTCATTATGAAGGAAATGGCGTATTTACCGCGCCAGATAAATTGTGCCACAAAATACCAGAAAATTTTGATATTTTTGGAATATGCTAAAATATATTGTTAAAATACAATAACGTTGCCATCTTCTTTATAACTGACCTGAAAATTCAGTTGTGTGTTCTCTAGTCGTTTAAAGAACCCTAATCATTAGTGACTCAAATGCAATAATTATAAATTTTTCTTAATTATAACTAATATGGGATTCCTTACAAACCACTTATTATTTTTACTGCTTTAAGAGGGATTACCAAATGCCGTTTACTTTAAAAGTAAGATCACTAGTGCACACATGTACGCACGCATGCACGCACGCACGCATATCCGACCAACCGACGACCGACCGACGTCAGCTGCTCATCCGCACGCACGTACACACGCACCCACACACGGCATACGGCTAGCGCACACTCATACATACGCACACACACCCGCTCAAACACACGCATACTCACACATACACCCGCATACATAAGCAAACACTCACACACACACACACACACACACACACACACACACACACACACACACTCACACACTCACACATACACATGCACACACGCGCACATACGCAAACACACACACACTGTTATGGGCGCGAAAAACTAATAAATTAAGTAGAATAGTTAAATGGGCGCCATTTTGTTTATAATCGACAATATCGGGATCTAAATACCTATATGAAAGTGTTCCACAGCTAAGTTCAAAACAAACAAAAAACTTGCTTACCTTACGTGGCATAAAACCAGGTGAATCGGTAAATTAAAAGCCTTGACCCGGCGTTTCCTGTAAAGCTTCAAAATATTTTCACGTAATCACAATAAAATGACGTGCTAATCGACTAGCTGATCGGTCAACAATTTTATTTATTTCAATTTTACCTTACCTTAAATCTTATTAATTTTTTTTTTATTAGATATCCCATTTTATTTATAATTTGTACTAGTACATTCAGTAAATTGCGTGACGGTAGTGATGACGTGTAGAAGTATGCTCACCAGCGGACTTCCGTAACAGGAAGCTTATAAGCTTCTTGAGACTGGGGATTAGAACTTACAAACTAAGGCTTATAACCTAACTTAAGCTACCCTATCTACATGATTATTCAAAATCTATTCACTAGATAACTTGGCAAAAATCTTTTCAATCGTCTGTTGTGAGGCACTTTGGTTAGGTTCACCGCTAGTTCATTGGGATGAACTCTAAGTCACTGTAGTGTAGGGTGTGGCGTTGTACTTCTTCCTTAACTGTTGGGGTTTGGAGATCCCTTCGGATTACGGTGTTGGGAATGAACCATTGAGCATTCGTTATCATGCGCAGCACTTTAGATTGGAAGCGCTCCAGTATTTCTATGTTAGAATTTGATGCTGTGCCCCACAGTTAGATCGCATATGTCCATATTGGTTTTAATATTACTTTGTACACCATTAGCGTATTTTCCAGACTAAGTTTGGAGGTTCGTCCTAGCAGACAATACATTTTGGAGAGGGCCATTCCTAATTGCTTTCTCTTAGTGAAGATATGCTTCCGCCATGTAAGTCTTCTATCAAGGTGAACTCCAAGATACTTCCCTTTTTGTAGTTGCGTTAACCAGGAGTTGTTTAGTTGCACTGGAGGGCAGCTTTCTCTTCGCGTGGTGAAGGTTATACGGACTGATTTGGATTCGTTTACTTTTATTCTCCATTTCTTTAGCCAGTTTTCAATGGAGATAAGATTAGTCTGTAGTTTTTACGAGGCCATTATGGCATCAGTGTCCGACGCTAGTATGGCGGTGTCATCCGCAAATGTTGCAGTTAAGACTTCTGCTGTAGTTGGCAGGTCTGCGGTGTAGATTAGGTACAATAAAGGCCCGAGTACACTACCTTGGGGTACCCCGGCATTTATTGGGAAGAGTTCAGAGTGTTCAGATTCAATTTTAGCCAGGAAGTGTCTCTCATGAAGGTAGGACTTTAGAATTAGGAAATAGTTGAGTGGGAAGAGATTGCGTAACTTATACAGTAATCCGGTAAACCAGACCTTATCAAAGGCCTGGGTAATGTCGAGAAATGCAGCTGAGCAGTATTGTCGAGTTTCAAAAGATGAATTTATTCGTTCCACTACTCCGTGGATTTGTTTAACTGTGGAGTGCATTTGACGAAAACCAAACTGGTAATTTGGAATCGTCTCTGCGTTTTCGCGAATGGGATGTAATCTCTTGAGGATAAGTTTTTCGAAAACTTTTGATATGATAGGTAAAAGGCTTATTGGCCTGTATGAATTTAGTTCTGCGGGAGGTTTACCTGGTTTTAAGATAATTTGGGCCACTTTCCATTGCGCAGGGACATTTCCAATTCGTTGCACAGCGTTAAACAGTTGAGTAATGTACTTTATTCCAATGTGGGGCAGTTATTTTAGAGTTTTCGCGGTAATCAGGTCATAGCCAGGGGCCTTCTTGACATTTACGGTATTTATGACTTATAAAATTTCCCCAGCTTTGAAACCCTTAACTGGTGGCTCGCGCTGGTAAGGTTCTTCTATAGATTGGATGATTTCATTTTCATCGTCTGGTCCGTTATCTGAGGGGTGCGGCCGGAACACTTCGGTTAAATGTTCAGCAAACGCTTGGGCTTTGCCTTCATTGCTTCTTGCCCAGGTCTCTTGGAGTGTCCTAATGGGAGGAGTAGCTTTTTTGCATTGTTTTATTTTTTTGGTAGTCCTCCAGAGAGAGTATTCCGTAGCTTCTGTGGGGGTGAGATTCTTAAGGAATGTTTCTATACAAGCGTTTTTATTTTCATTTAGGAGTTCAGTTAGTTCCCGCGTGGCAGCGTTCAGTAAACGTTTGCTTTCCGTGGTTCTTAGTCTCCTCCATTGTTTTTGTAGTTTTCTTTTTCCTTTAATTTTGTTCATGACTGCTGTAGGGCAATTGAAGGTTTCGAGGGGTCTACTAGCTTCAGGGGTAGCAGTCCAGCCTGCCTGCTGAATGGTGTCATTGAAGTGCTTGGCTGCCTCTTCAAGGTCTTGGGCAGTTTTAAGCGGGATTTTGAGGGTTAGGTTCTTATCAATTATATGTCTGTAGCAATCACAGTTCGTAAGTTTGCTACTTAGTCTCGGTTCTTTCTGTTTACTCATCACTGTAGCACTGAGAGTGACTAGGACTGGTGAGTGATCAGTTGATAGGTCTACACATGATTTTGCTATAGTAAAATGTTGCGGAATACCTTTTGTGATACAGAAATCGACGAGGTCGGGTTGTTTGTTTATGTCGGTGGGCCAGTACGTTGGTTCTCAAGTCGTTATAAAATTCAGACTGTTCTTTTCTATTGTTTGGTACAATTGTCGACGTTTGGGTGGTATAATTCTGGAACCCCATATTGTGTGTTTAGCGTTGTAGTCGCCACCCGCTATAAATCGTTTTCCTAGGGTGATGAAGAAGTTTTCATATTGTTTCTGCTTTACAGGGTGTTTGGGGGGAAAATACACAGCCGATATTATAAGAGGACCTGTTGAATCCTCTATGGACACGTTAGCTGCCTGCAGAAAATCTTGACAGAATTCGATGGTTTGATGATGTTTTTAATTATTACAGCTGCCCCACCTCTAGCTGTTCCAGCTGGGTGATTTGTGGAATACACTGTATAGTTCGAGATTCTTGTGTAGCTTTTTTCAGTGAAGTGCGTTTCGGATATCAGCATAATGTCAAGGCTGTAGTTGCTGATAAATATTTTCAATTCTTCTATATGTTGGGACAGGCCATTCGCATTCCATAGTGCAATTTGTAACATCTTATCCATTATTTGAGTTTAGAAAGAACTGTTGTTAGGAGGTTTAACAGTGTTCCCATTTGCTCAAACAGTCCTTTCAACATATTCTTTAGTTCTTGCATTTCATTATTTGGCTGATATGTTTGATTTGTGTTTGTTGTGTGTGTGGTATTTTGAGGTGGTTGGTTTTGGATCCTACTTGCTTGTGAGAAAGACAATCCAGATTGGACTTGTTGAAATTGGTTGATCCTTTTGGATGGAGTATATTGTTTGGGTCTGAGAGCGGGGAAAGTTTTCTTTTGGAGTTCTTTGTATATGGTATACCCTTTATAATTGGCTGGGTGGTTTCCCCCGCATAGGACGCATTTTACATCTCGAGATTTTTCTTTTCTTAGGCACTCAGCCGCTAAGTGGTCTTCTGCACATTTTATACATCTTGGTTTTAGGTGGCAAAAGTTTTTGGTGTGTCCATACTTTTGGCACTTTGCACACTGGGAGATTTCCTTTTTGTACTTGGGTGGTTCGAATTTAATCTTGCATTGTTGTATGTATTCCACGTTAAAGATTTCTTTATTATTAGTAGCAGGCTTTAGTTCGACGAAACACATAGAGAGAGGTTGTTTGGTTCTAAATTGTTTCACGTTCCAAATATTGGTGACCTTATGACCTAATTATTCGATTTCATGTTTTATTTCTTCTGGATTTATGGAGTGGTGCATATTTTTTAACACTACTTTGTAGCTTGTCTCTTCTTTAAGTTTGAAGGTATGGAATTCTGTTTTTTTTATCAGTTAGGGCTTTAATGATTATTCCGTATTGTTCAGCTGTTTTTGGTTGGACTTTAACTTGGTCACCGTTGAGAGCCTTTATTTAATATTGTTTTTTACTAACTTCATCCAAAAGTTTTACAAGTGGTGTGATGTTTTTTACGCCAGTTACGAATACTGGAGGAGGCTTGACTACTTTTTCGGAACTTGTTTTTTGACTTTCGTCATCGATTTCTGCATCAGCGAGGAATGAGAAGCCATTAGAGGTCAAGGGTGCGTCTAGCCGGTAATCGTCTCCTTTTTTATGTTTGGATTTATGTGCAGCGTTGTCTTGCGGGTTTCTTCCTCTTTTGTGTGTTACTTGTGTCATGTCAGTGTCGACTTGAGTTAGGGGAGGGAAAGTTGTGTACTGATTGTAATTTTGCGCTTGTTGGTGAGGTTGGGAATAGTAATTTTGAGTGGAATTACCTGGAAATTGTTGAATCTGCGTACTGTACACCTGTGATTGGTTTGGCGTATTCGCGATTGTTGGTGGAGCCATTTGGGGCGGGTACTGCGGGAATTTCATCGCCCCAGGGTGTTGGAGAAGGCCATGATGGCCTGCATACTTTAGTTTAGATCTTATTATTGCGTATAAAATTCGTTTATTATTAAATTAAGTAAAATAAAATTGGTATTTATTATTATGCGGCAAGAGGTTCGGGTTAACTCACTTTATCGCAGGTCACCGTTATCTTAGCGCGCACATGTACATGACATATTTCCTCGTTGAAAATCAAACGAGAACTCTTATTAATGAAATTGTATTCCTTCAATAAAAATAAAATATAGTAAAATAAAAATAGCAAAGAAATCTCTCACAAATTATTACGTTAAAAGCTTTAATCAAAATCATAAAAAAAAAAATAAATGAACATTGTCGCTGTAAGGTTGTGAAATCAAAAGTATTCATAAAAGGAGTAAACCGCTCTTTTGTCCCAGACATGTCACTATTGCCCTAAAATCGTAAAGTATTGTTTTTGGTCATCTTTAATCCCAAATGATGAGATTAGATGATTAAAAACACAACCTAAACTAATAGTAGTCCATATAGCTCCCAAGTTTAGATTTTATCCATTAAAATGTTTTGATTTCTATTTTTTTTTAATTTGAAAATGATAAGGTTTGATGATAGAAGTGTTTTGGACTAATCTATACCTTGCAAGTTACTACATCGCGATGTAGTTGTTATTGTAGAGGGTGCTACATGTTAAAACGAATAATGGTTGCCTCAAATATAGGTGTGTTCATGAATATGTGTGACGTCTTTTACACAATTATACTAAAAATGATCCCCTACGCACATTTTTAATTTGAAGTAAAAAAAAAACGAGAAGCAGGCAGCGTAGCCACCATAGGCGTTTAATCTTACTAATAATGAAATAAGTAAACCTTGGCAAGGTGTAAGTTGCGCATGAAAGGTACACGAAATATACACAATAATAATTCTAGATATGCAGTGAATATCGCTAAGTAAACACTGAACCATTGAAAATGAACAGGGCTATGCAACCAACATTACAGGAACTAATTTACGTTTTTAGAACGGTCTATACACAATCGCTGTTACTAAATGGTATAGACTAATTAAGCATAGCAACCTTTTGAAAAATTATTTATATTGTCATTTTAAAAACATTTTCCCATTATGTGTAAATTGGGTTGCATAGCCCTGTTCATTTTCAATGATTCAGTGTTTGCATTCTATACTGTATACATCTAGGCCCGTATTCATACCTCAAATTGAGTGCTAGAGCGCCTCTAAATGTGCGTCTTTAGATCATGACACATGTTCCATTTAGTATTAAAGGTGGATATGAATACGACCACATCTAACTCAATTTAGAGGGGATCTAGTTAAATTAACTTTTAATAAATTTAGTTTGTTATTGTAATAAAACCTATTGTAACAAATTTTTGACGTTTGTTAATAAAATTTACGTTTATTTAGGCAACTTAACATGCATTGCGTGCCGCGTGTGTTGCATATCATAGTTGCATAAACATATGCATTTAATTATTGTAAAAATAAACTCGTACGCATATTGTTTGCACATTTGATTCATATGTTCATGCGTGAAGTGCTGTATAATTTGTATCGTACTTATTTAAAACCATTATATAAAGCTTGAGACGTTTGCTTTTTCAGGCACTCTTATTTACCTCTACTTTACGTTTTACTTTATTTTATTTATCCGAATAATTACTTAATTAATTGGATTATACCGTTAGTTACTTTACGGTATATTTACATTCAACCAATAATGACGCAATAACCTTTGCTACTATGAAGTGGAATTTTAATATTCATTAAACTAGCAAAAAAAAATTTATACATTTGGGGAATTTTAATGCACCCGAATCCAGTTTTATTTCAACACCCATGTAAAATTTACACAACGAAATTTTCCAGGCGCTGATTCAGCAAGCTGCCATTATAATGAAAATAAAGTATTTTATTTCTATTAATAATTCCATAAATTAGTTTTGCTTAAGTTAAACGATTGTTATTAATACTAGCTTTAACACAGTAGCTCTGTGATATTCTCATTTATAATCAAAATTAAGGTAATAAATGGAGCTTGTTATTATCAATTTTTTTTAACTTTATTATATTCATGGTTTACTTGTTTTTCCATAAAATGAGTTGGCGCCCTTTTAATAATTTAGTTTCAGGTTGAAGCATCTTCAATTTGTAAAAATATATATATATATATATATATATATATATATATATATATATATATATATATATATATATATATATATAGGTGTCCACAAATTCTTTTCACAAAAGAAAACTGCAGATTCTAGAGCTGACTTTATGTCGATTTAACTTAAATTACTTTAATGCAAAAATACTTCCTAAGAGAGCTGGAGCTCTTGGAAGATGGTGCCCTAACATCGGTTCAATTCAGACATCTTCAAAATGGGTTCCCTTTATATGATAGCGTCCTGTGTATTCATTTAGTGGAATATGTCCAATCGTATGGCGTGAATATGATTTTTTAGTTGTACTCATAAGCGGCTTATTTGAATGGGGCATTGGACATTGTTATTCACAAGTTTTTTGCTTTTCAAAATTTGGCAATTTTAACATAAAAGTAAAAAATTTCGATTTTTTCATAAAAGAATGTTACTCTTGTCTGAAGTCGCTACGGCGCACCGTTTTCGAAATAAATCGATTTGAACTTTTCATGTGTTAATCATACTTTTATAAAATTAACTAACGAATTCATTTACAATTATGAAAGATGGTTATGGAAAATAAACAAAATAACAATTGCGTGAACGTCAAACTGCTCTCATGTCATAAATTAATTTTGCTTTAGGAAGTAAGAAATAAATTCGGGTAAAAAATAATCGTTTTAATACAAAAAAAATGTTGCTGACACAATGAATAAAAAAACAAATTCAAAATGGCAACTGAAAGCATGAAACACAAAACTGAATGTACAAAAGATGCTCCACATGACGGCCATCCGTTTTATGCACAAATTTATTCGTTTATGTATTCGTCGCAGGCATCCTGAATCCTTCTCCAAAGCTAATGACGTGTTTCTATTGGTTGGGAATAAACCATTGATTTTAGATATCCCCAAACACAAAAATCGCAAGGATTTAAATATGGAGACCTTGCTGGCCCAGCAAGTGGACCGCCTATTCCGATCCATCGCTCTCGACAATTGTTATCTAAAAAAGTACGAACAGTTCTGCTATAGCTTGCCGGACAACCATCATGTAAAAACCACAAGTTCCGCCGGTCATGATTCTCTTTATTTTGCATCCAATTGGAAAAATCAACACGAGCAGGAAAATTACCTGCTTGCAAGGCCTGGACTTTTTTGAAATGAAAACGATACAAGCCTTCCTTGTGTAGGATGTTCCACACAAAAGATTTTGACACATTGCAGCCAACATTTCATTACATCAGCATGTCTTCCCGTTTCATTATTTTTAATATCCTGTTTCCCTAATTCTCTTCGCAACCATTCTAACAATATTTAACTTTTTGTATTTACGGTAATGTAACTGAACTAGTATCTGTAATACTAGTTATTTTGATGTTCACGCAATTGTTATTTTGTTTATTTTCTATAGTCATCTTTCATAATTGTAAATGAATTTGTTATGAATTCGATAAGTTTCCTATTTTGCACATTTACCACTTACATTTAAATTTATAAGTATTGCCGCAAATGTTAATTCCTTCTGCGCAAGTACTAAGAGCTTTGCTTTGTGGAACGACCGCGGAGGTAGCGCTGGCTTCGAGCCGTTCGTGTTTTTTGGATTAACGTCGATATAGTCGCGTTAATAAATCATCGCCTCCTTAGTTAATTTAAATTTGTTATTTTAGTGACTAAATTTCGCGTTGATACTCATTTAAGTTAATAGTTATCGTAAGGTTATTAGATTACCTTTTTTAATCTATATGCAACGTGTGTGACGGATTCCTTAACCAACATCACTGGGAGCTCCCAAGAAGAAATCTCGTGGAATAAGGGTAAGTCACACACTTTCAACCTTGTTCTTCATAATATTCATATTAATGTACATGAAATATAGGCAGTCCATTTTTTCTCTTACTCAATAAACCCCCTTTTCTCTATCCAAGCGTAACATTTGGTCCTTCGACATGCCGGATATTCTCCTTCTTTAAATATTTAAATTGTAATTTATATTTAAATATCGCATACAGCATTATTTTTACGCATAGATTTTTAGAGGTTTTGAAGTGTTTTTTAAAAAAGAAGACGCTATTTTTATAAATGTAATATTTATTGAAATATATTTTGGCCATATTTATGTTTGTTCAAACGAATTTTGATAAGGACGTGCGTACGCTGCACAGGTGTGTGTTAGGGGTCATCACGCTTATCATATTGTCCGGTGGTCTGTCTGTGTTTGGATTTCGGACTGAATTTCTATTTAGGTATTCGCATCGCTCTCGTGATCAAGTTAGTTTACAATTAAACGCACTTATCCATTTTTCTTATCTACAGTGTACTTTGTTATATTAATAAAAAATGTCTGACAAAATTCGAAAATATAACGCTTACCGCCAAAGTTGTTCTAACAAAATTATTGCTTTGAATGAACAGTGTATAACGGCGCGACAAGACACTACAACAAGAACGTTGTTTAAAATTCGTTTTGCAGAGGCGAAAACAATACGCGAAGAATTTTCTAACCATCATAATAATATTATGACATTAGTGGCCGCAGATACTGAAGGTGACTTTAATGCTGAAGATAAAATTAAAGAAGCATTTATGAACGCGTGTTTTTCAGCCAAGGCTATTTTTACTGATTTATTTGAATCGGAGATAAATCCAAACGAGATTATAAGTAATAGACATAATAATAACTTTCAAAATATTTCTTGTAACGTAAATTTACCAAAAATAGAATTAATAAAATATTATGGAGATTATAAAAGTTTTCCAACCTTTAAAGATATGTTTGACGCTTTGGTCCATAACAATGATTATTTAAAGGATATTGAAAAATTTTATTATTTACTGTCGTCCTTAAAAGGACAACCCCTTGCTCTGGTTCAATGTTTACCAATGATTGGATCTAATTATAACACGGCCTATGAGAGTCTAGTTAAAAGATATACTAATATTCGTTTATTAGCAAATTCTTATTGGTCCGCTATTGAAGCTGCTCCTAAAATTGATCATTTAAACGCGCAAAATTTAAGAAAACTCTTAGCTATATTTTCCGAAAACTTGTCGGCCCTAAAGAATCTAGGATTTCCCACCGAAGAGTGGAACTTTATTTTAGTTAACATGTTAAGAAAAATTGATGCGGACACGGCTAGGGCTTTTGAATTGACGCACAACTCTACTGAAGTTCCTAAATATATAGAACTTTTTGAATTTTTAAATAAACATTCTTTAGAACCAGACACTGTTTCGATGGCTTCAGAAAAAATTAAAAGGTCGGTAAACGTAACGAAAGATTCTTCGTTTTCTAGCCGCAATAATTCAAAGCAATCAATCCTTACTAATACTAATAATTTAAATTGTAATTAAAAATTATTATTAATTTTATTAAATACATAAATAAAAAGTTTATCTCGAGTAGGATTCGAACCTACGACCTGTACTTTACTTTACTTTACTCTAGCAAAGTACAGGTCGTAGGTTCGAATCTACAGGTAAAGTTTTATTTATGTATTTAATAAAATATAATAATTTAATTACATATTTACCTTTGAACTTATTCGTTCATAACAAAAAACTTATAATAATTTAAATTGTAGTTTATGTGAACAATCTTATTTATTATACAACGTGTCCCAGATAATATTTCCAGCATGGGGATCTCGCTTATTATAAAAGATACAGATTTGGTTAAATTAGATGAATTACTCCTAAGGATTAGTGAAATTATAGGACACTCTCCAATTTCCAAATTTCCATGTATTTTAAGAATTTAAATATCAATTTGGATTTTTATTTGCACTTTTTATTTTTTAGTTTCAACCCCTAAATTAAATTTTTCTTATGGAACGACAAGTCGGCTTTGAAATAATTGATCGTGTTTTTTTATCCTCTTTACTAACAAGAGTTAAGCAGGTAATAGTATTGGAGATAATTATCCAATTATAAAAGATGTTCAAACAATTGACCATTCCGTTCTAAACATAATTGTGCCCTGCGTAGTGTCGACGTAATTGCTCTGCGTAGTTTTTGGCGTTTAATGCTACCAAATGCTGCAAGAACAGCTTCACGAAGATCTTCGGCGTTCTCAAATGTTTGCACGTACACTCGATTTTTTACGTAGCCCCAAAGGAAAAAGTCCAAGGGCGTTAAGTCTGGAGATCTGGGTGGCCATAAAATCGGCCCTCGATTACCAATCCATGAATTTGGAAACCGATTTTTAAGATATTCGCTGATGATGTTTGAATTATGGGGTGGGACGCCATCTTGTTGGAAGCAGATATTTATATTCTCAATCAGTGGTAAATCATCAAGTTTATTTTCTAAATCAGTTTGTAGTAAATTCAAATACCTTTCACTATTTAATGTTTCGTTAAAAGATATGGGCCCAATAAGTTTAGCGCCTAAAATGCCACACCAAACGTTAAAACAAAAATCTCACTTGATGCCGACTTTCCTTAACAACGTGAGGATTTTCACGATCCCAAAATTGAACATTGTGTGGATTGAAAAGGCCATTACTTGTAAATCTGCTTTAGTCAGACCACAAAATCGTAGCTGGAAAATTATCGTTATTCTCACATTGATTAACATACCATTGGCAAAATTGTAATCTTCTCCCCTGATCTCCATCTCTAAGTCCCTGCAGAATGGTGTACTTATACGGATGATACCTGTAACGTTTTAAAATTCTTTGTGATGTAGTTTTCAAAATACCAGTGTTATGTTCAATTTCTCTAACAGATGTTGAAGGATTTTCAATAACTGATTGTAATACATTTAGTTCTGCATCTTCATTCCGTAATTTCGGATTTCTAGTAGGTTTTGAAAATGAACCATATTCTTTTAAATTAATTACCAAATTTCTGTACGTACGAGCATTGGGCTGCCTTCTTTCAGGATACAGCCTCAAGTACATCCGTTCAGCTTCTAAACGGTTTTTATGAGACAAGATGTAACAACTCAACATATCAAACTTTTCAGTATTAGTAAATAAAGCCATGTTTGACACAAAAATATTCTGGAACGAATAATTTTTAAGTGACATTAAATTCGATTGTGTTTCACGGGCTACTTATTGTTAGAGTCTTTAATAAAATACATTTTTTTTAATTTTCTTTGTTGTTTTTAAAAATAGATAGTACATGTGTTGTATCATTGTAAAGAGGATAAAAAAACACGATCAATGATTTCAAAGCCGACTTGTCATTCTATAAGAAAAATTTAATTTAGGGGTTGAAACTAAAAAATAGAAAGTGCAAATAAAAATCCAAATTGATATTTAAATTCTGCATAAAAAATATCTTAAGAAAGTGCAAATAAAATTTATATGTCTAATATAACAAAAAACATATTACAAGAAAAAGAAATTTGACATTTTTCTTTTTCTTGCCATAAGTCTTAAAATACATGGAAATTTGGAAATTGGAGAGTTTCCTATAATTTAACAATCCTTAGGAGTAATTCATCTAATTTAACCAAATCTGTATCTTTTATAATAAGCGAGATCCCCATGCTGAAAATGTTATCTGGGACACGTTATATAATTGTCCTATATTTCTAAATAAAAACCCTTCTGATCGATATAACTATTGTAAAAGTCAACATATTTGTTTCAATTGTTTATCTAAAATTCACAATTTAAAAAATTGCAAATGTACAATGAATTGTAAAAAATGTAATCTGCGCCATCATACACTTCTTCATTTTAACAAAGAATCCTCTACTTCCTTAGTGAGTACTGTACAAACCCCGCCTCCGCGCCCAAGTTTTACTGAAACGCAATTGATTACGCAAGCAACTACTAATAATCATGGGGCGAGTACTTCGCAATCTCTCACTTTGACAGGTTTTACCGATAGAAAACAATCTTCGGTTTTGTTATCTACCGCATGGGTAGCAATTTGTGACAATAAGGGCATTTTTCAAAATTTTAGAGCTGTTTTAGATTCGGGTTCACAAACTTCACTTATATCAGAAAGATGTTTTAACCAGTTAGGGTTAAAAAAGTATCATCCCCCGGTTTCTCTACTGGGTTTAGGACAATCGCAAACCGTTTTTCTCTTGGGTGGTGTAACATTTAATTTAAAACCTCTATGTAGTAACGATCCAGTTATAACTGTAGACGCTTTAATTTTAACAAAAATTTGTGAAAGGTTACCTTCTGCAAATATTGATTCCTCTAATTGGCAACATATATCCAACTTAAAATTAGCGGACCCACTTTTTTACAATTCTAATAATGTTGATGTCTTGCTGGGTGCTTACATTTTTTCTAAAATTCTGTTGGAGGGTAGGCTTCTTGGTAAACCAGGAGAACCTGACGCATTACAAACTATTTTTTGGAAAAATAAACCAAAGTCCTTTGCAGAAAATTAATAAATTTTTCTGTTTTACCCTAGACACGCCATTGGGATTAGCGCTTACCAAATTTTGGGAACTTGAGAATATTCCAGACATTTACACGCTCTCACAAACAGATAGTTTGTGTGAAAAAATATTTTCAGAAACTTGTCACCGGGACAAGTCCGGTCGCTATGTTGTTTCTTTACCTTTTTGTGAAAATTCGCCTGTTTTTCCTGACATTCGCGAATTAGCAGTTCAACGTTTTTTATCATTAGAACGCCGGTTATTAAAAAATTTAGATTGGTATAAGGAGTATTGTAAATTTATGCAAGAATACCGCGACCTAAATCACATGACGTTAGTTTCCGATGAAATTGTTCCGAATTTTAGTTACTATACAGGGTTTTCCACGGTAGGCGTTCGTTACAAGTTTATGTGGTTAGAAACAATTTAGAAATCTGAATTTTTGGACTTAAGGGTTATTTAAGATTCTCTTTCATTCTAAAATATTTTCAAGGTCATGTTACTTCCGGTTATACCGGAAGTCGCCACTAACGTCCTTATTTTAAATGGAACACCCTGTATGTTATTTTATTTTTGGATTCTTGACAAAATTTTAGGATAAGTCTTATAAGGGTTTCCTATACCTTTTTTCAACTGTTTCTTAGATATCTTGATTTTTTCAAAAATTTTGAAAGATGTGACCCTATTTTCAACACTGCTTGTCTTACTTATTTTTGACTGATGGAAAGTGCTTCTGGAGTAGACAGAAGCATAAGAACTATACTTTTGAAATACTCATTGACAATTGATTTATTGCATACATGGTGTTCAAAATTTGATGAACTATTAAACAATTTTCAAAGTTGAAAAACTTTGTTAATTCAAATATGACACTCTGTATATTATTGGATTAATAGATGCAGCATTTAGTTATGCATCGTTTGGCTATAACATTACCTATACCTATTATCGACAATTTTCTTGTTAATTAATATTTTCTACTTTAATGTGATTTTTGACAGAAACTGAAATGTTTTTCAAAAATAAATTGAACTTAATTCAAATTACACAAATTCTATTTTATTAAAACAATTAAATAAAACAAGAAGATAACAAAATTGAGAGCATAATAACAAATGAAAAACATAAAACAATTATTTGAACATAACTAGAAGAAAAGTGATAAAAAAGATAAAAGTATAGTTCTTATGCTTCTGTCTACTCCAGAAGCACTTTCCATCAGTAAAAAATAAGTAAGACAAGCAGTGTTGAAAATAGGGTTACATCTTTCAAAATTTTTGAAAAAATCAAGATATCTAAGAAACAGTTGAAAAAAGGTATAGGCAACCCTTATAAGACTTATCCTAAAATTTTGTCAAGAATCCAAAAATAAAATAATATACATGGTGTTCCATTTAAAATAAGGAAGTTAGTGGCGACTTCCGGTATAACCGGAAGTAACTTGACCTTAAAAATATTTTAGAATGAAAGAGAATCTTAAATAACCCTTAAGTCCAAAGATTCAGATTTCTAAATAGTTTCTAACCACGTAAACTTCTAACGAACGCCTACCGTGGAAAACCCTGTACACCTCATCACGCAATAGTAAAACCGAATAGTTTAAGTACCAAACTTAGAGTCATATTTGACGCATCGGCTAAACTTTCTGGCCAAAAATCTCTTGGTTGGTGCTAGGTTGCAAACCGATGTTACTACAATTTTATTACAGTTTCGCGTTCATAAAGTTTGTTTTGCCGCAGATATTCGTCAAATGTATAGACAAACATTAATTTCATCCCAAGATCGTGATTATCAACGCATTATTTGGAGATTTTCGCCCCATGAACCTTTGCAAGGGTATTGTTTAAATACGGTAACCTATGGCGTTAATACTGCACCATTTCTTGCATTACGCACATTACGCCAATTAGCTTTAGATGAAGGTAATAATTTTCCGCTTGCCGCAATCGCCTTGAAAAAAATAATACTTATATTGATGACATAGTTACAGGTTCTTCTTTAATTGAAGACGCTATTCTACTTCGTGATGAATTAATTTCGCTACTAAATAGGGGGTGTTTTGAATTGCATAAGTGGTCTTGCAATGACCCATCCCTACTTCAAGTATTTCCAGAATCGCATCTTTGTATGAATCCGCTTTCTCTAAACCTTAAATCTGAGTCACTTAAAGTATTAGGTTTACATTGGAACCCGCTCCAAGATACTTTAGTTTTTACCGCTAAACCGATAGAGCGCCTTTGCACCAAACGTCATATTTTATCAGAATTCGCGAAAGTTTTTGATCCGCTAGGTATTTTAGCTCCGATAACATTTTTCACCAAACACCTGATCCAACGACTATGGACGCTAGGTTTGGATTGGGATGCCCCTCCTCCAGAGGATATTTTGAGAGTATGGAATCAATACAAAACTGAGCTACCTTTGCTTCCAAATATTCGTTTACCTCGACGCCTTGTGTATGACAAATATTCTTCTATTGAACTTCACGCCTTTTGCGACGCTTCTGAAAAAGGTTTCAGTTCTGTGTTTATGATTTAAAGGGAATTTGGACAATGTTTTTTGTTTGCGCTAAATCAAAGGTCTCTTCCTTAAAGCGTATAACAATTCCACGCTTGGAACTTTGCGGTGCTGTTTTGTTGTCTAAGCTCGTATCCTTTGTGTTAAACACATACAAATCTATTTTCGTATTTAATCGCATATTTGCTTGGTCAGATTCTCAGATTGCCCTTGCTTGGACAAAATCTTCGCCGCATAGGTGGACAACTTTTGTTCCCAACTGCATTTCAATAATACAGGAAATTATTCCTCCTTCCTCTTGGTTTTATATAGATTCTCAACAAAACGCCGCAGATCCTGCTTCACATGGATTATTTCCTTCTGAAATAATAAATCATTCTTCATGGTTCCAAGGTCCAAATTTTTTGCGTTCGCCAGAGGAGCAATGGCCCATTTTTAATCTTCAATCGAAATCTCCTAATATATCAGGCGAAGAACGCAAACTAACATTAGTCAGTTTCAATCATGATCCAACCAATAACTTTTTTGATGATCTTTTAAGTAATCATTCCTCTCTTGCTAGTATACCACGTATTCTAGCTTATATTTTACGATTTATACATAACACAAAAAACGCTAACCAAACCCAAATGTCTGAATGGATTACAAGCCAAGAATTACATAAATCTCTGTTACTGTTAGTAAAGCATACACAAGGTTTAGAATTTTCTAGTGAGTTACAAGGTCCAAAATTGTCTAAACCTTTTAAAAGGCTTAACGCATTTTTGGATCCTGAAGGAATATTACGAGTTGGTGGCAGATTAAATTTCTTATGATAGAAAACATCCAATTCTTTTGCCCCGACATAGTAGATTAACTGTGTTAATTATTGAGCATGTTCACAAAAAATATTTACACGTAGGTTTGCCTACAACTCAATTTTTATTGTCTCAACAATTTTGGATATTATCTCCTAAACGCGATCAGTGTTATCAAAATGCTTAAAATGTTGGAGAATGCATCCTACCCCTTATCAACCGCCAATGGGTAATTTACCTCTTAATAGAATTTCGCAACTTAAACCTTTTTCTCATGTCGGTGTAGATTACGGCGGTCCGCTCTTTATTACTATGTGTCGTCATCGTGGCTCAAAATCTCTAAAATCTTATATTTGCATTTTTGTCTGCTATGCCACTAAGGCTGTGCATATTGAGTTGGCGTCAGATTTGACGACTGACGCATTTTTGGCTGCACTACGAAGATTGGTAGCGCGCCGGGGGAGAGTCTCATGCATTTTCTCCGACTGTGGCACTAATTTTATCGGTGCCTCAAATGAATTGCAAAGGTTAACGCAAAACGCCGCCATTGTAGAAGCCATCGAATGGCAATTTAATGCGCCTTCTGCACCTCACTGGGGCGGGTTGTGGGAGGCCGGAATAAAATCTATTAAAACTTATATTATCCACGTTATTGGTCAACAGATTTTATCCTATGAAGAACTGTATACCTTGTTAGTTCAAATAGAAAGCGTACTAAATTCAAGACCTTTAACACCTTTAAGTTCAGATCCAAATGATCTTAATGTATTAACGCCCGGTGATTTTCTTACTATGGAACCACTGACTACCGTACCGGATGATGACCTTTCACAGGTAGCTGTGAATCGCTTAACACGCTGGCAATCGCTCCAAAGACTTCACCAGGACTTTTGGCGTAGATGGAATTTGGAGTATTTGCACACGCTCCATGAAAGGAGCAAATGGACAAATTCCGATACTCCAGTGGTACCGGGTACCTTAGTTTTGATTAAGAGTGACGTTTTACCTTCTTTAAATTGGCAACTTGGCCGCATTTTAGATGTGTTTCCTGGAAAGTATAATGTAGTCCCCATAGCAAGTGTTAAAACTTCCAGTGGAGTATTAAAGTGCCCTCTTGTCAAACTGTGCCCGCTACCATTACGCGAATAATTTCTTTTTTTATTTTCTATATTTACGCTCATTAAAAAAATTTTTTTTTGGGTTTTGGTTAAAATTCTTTGAATAAATACTTGTTTATTATTTTCCTTTTTTAATCTTTATCTAAGTTTCAAAAAGAAAAAAAAATGCTTGGTTTTCACTCGCATTTTTCGTCCGGGAGAATGTTATGAATCCGATAAGTTTCCTATTTTGTACATTTACCACTTATATTTAAATTTATAAGTATTGCCGTAAATGTTAATTCCTTCTGCGCAAGTTGTAAGAGCTTTGCTTTGGGGAACGGGCGCGGAGGTAGCGCTGGCTTCGAGCCGTTCGTATTTTTTGGAATAACGTCGATATAGTCGCGTTAATAAATCATCGCCGCCTTAGTTAATCTAAATTTGTTATTTTAGTGACTAAATTTCGCGTTGATACTTATTTAAGTTAATAGTTATTGTAAGGTTATCAGATTACCTTTTTTAATCTATATGCAACGTGTGTGACCGGATTCCTTAACCAACATCACTGGGAGCTCCCAAGAAGAAGAAGCCTCGTGGAATAAGGGTAAGTCACACACTTTGAACCTTGTTCTTTATAATATTCATATTAATGTACATAAAATATAGACAGTCCATTTTTTCTCTTACTCAATAAACCCCCTTTTCTCTATCCAAGCGTAGCAGAATTCGTTAGTTAATTTTATAAAAGTATGATTAATACATGTAAAGTTCAAATCGATTTATTTCGAAAACGGTGCGTCGTAGCGACTTCAGACAAGAGTATCATTATTTTATGACGAAATCGAAGTTTTTTAAATTCTCTGTTAAAATTGCGAAATTTTGAAAAGCAAAAACATTATGAATAACAATGCCCAATGCCCCGTCCAAACGAGCCGCTTATGAGTACGACCAAAAAATCATACGATTGAGCGTATTCCACTAAATAAATGTACAGAGCGCTATCATTTAAAGGGAAACCATTTTGAAGATGTTTGGTAGACCTTAGAAAGTATTTTTGTATTAAGGTAATTTACCTTATGTATGTATATATATATATATATATATATATATATATATATATATATATATATATATACAGGGTGAGTCAGTTTTTTGTAGATAAACTTTAACAGGAGATAGAACACATGTTTCTAAAAAGAAAAGGCTTCGTTTCCGAGATACAGGGTGTTGAATATAATTTTTTTTTCTCAAATTTTTATTATAACTCATAAACGAATGCTTAGATTTTTTTCATATTGGGGGGATAATGTCTATTAATTAAGGGGCATAAAACAAGCGATAAGAATGTTCACAAACTTGCACAGTGGCGGAGTGGAGGGGTGCTCAACCCTTTCATAAACAGAACTTCTACGCCAATGACTATTTTTAAAAAACTGTTATTTTCCTTATCTACATACAGTTTAACAAAAATAATGTACCTTCTTCTGTTTCGAAATTCCTGTGCGTTTCCGAGTTATTTTGATTTTTAGTGTGGTACTATGTTAAGTAATGTGCTTTATGTGAATAATTGAATATAAAGTTTTTAATAAAAAAGATATAATAAAACATTTAGAGCCATTTTAGTACCTAACGATCGTTTCTTTAAAATTTCAAATACATTTTCATTTATAAATAGGCTATCGGTTTTTTTTAGTATCCTCGTATAAAAAGAAATGCATAATTATTATTGTTATGCGGTCAATACTTTCTGTATAATTATGTATGTATCAATTTCGCTATAAACATGTATGTAGTATTTGAGTGAGATTCTAATAAGTTATAGACCGCTGCTCACTTGCTCTCATTAAAGAGCCGCCACTGTATCAAGCCATACTCAAATACAAGACTTTTGTAAATTGAAATCTGTTTAGTACACTAATTTTAACAATCCTTATTTATTATTGTAACAATACTTAATTAATAATTGTGAAATTAATAAGAATTCTTAGCAATAACGATTTATAAATAAATAACAATAACACTAGTATAATAAAATTAGACACTTTGTTCAAAATGTAAACCGTTCTTTTCAATACACATTTCACAGCGACGTACAATAGAACGTCTTAAGTTAATTAAATGATTTACCCTTATTTCATTGCAAGCATCTCTGATGCGATTGTGAAGTTCTTCAAGTGTATTAACCGGAGTGGTATACACTTTTTCCTTCAGAATCCCCATACAAAAAAGTCAAGTGGCGTTAAATCGGGGGATCTAGGAGGCCACGCCATTGGACTTCCACGACCTATCCACCTCCCCGGGTAGTTATTGTTTAGCCAATGTCTTATATTTCTGCCATAATGGGCCGGACATCCATCAAGCTGAAACCAAGAATGTCCTCTTAAATTCAAAGGAATGTCTTCCCACATATTAACATGCTCTTCTTCTAAACATTGTAGGAAATTTTCTGAATTTACACGTTGTGGCAAGAAATAAGGTCCAAACACGTGGTTGCCTTAAATTCCAATCCAGAGATTTGTACTAAATTCATGTTGAAAACTTCTTGGTCGAATGGCATGTGGGTTTTCATGTGCCCATATATGCACATTGTGAAAGTTTACGATACCACGACGAGTAAAACAGGATTCATCAGTCCACAGTATGGATAAGAAATCTCTATTATTTTGAATGGAGTTAAGAACCCACCTACAATAATTAAGTCTTCGTTCGGCGCCACCTGGACATAAACCATGAACAGGTTGAAAATGATATGGGCGTCTGTGATCCCGTTTTAAAACCCGGGAAACTTTACTTTGGGAAATACCAAGAGCAACAGCAGTACGTCGAGTACTTGTCGTGGGGTTCCTATTAAATTCACGCAATATACCCTCTCCAATTCTATCTCGTCCACGGTTGTTCTGTCGGCCCCCGTGTACATTTTTCAAACCCTGGTTAACAAATCGACGATGGATACTCACAAAAACGGAATGTTGAGGTTGTCGTCTATTTGGAAATCTTCTCCGATACTCCCTAGCTGCGTACCTTGAATTCCCATTTGCGAACCCATAAATAAAATGAATGTCGGCTTGTTCGCTATTTGTAAATGTAAACGGCATGTTACACTAATTAAAAGCTGGCAAATCAAATGAAATAACTTTTGAACTTAAAACAATAATTAATAACAGTGAAATTATTCAAGATGAAGCAAGTGTTTGTAAAAAGTCAAACTGTCGTTTCAAAATATAAAATTTAACACTTACTTGTTTTCCAAGGAGTATCATATTTTGTTGCAATGAAATAAGGGTGCATCATTTAGTTAACTTAAGACGTTCTATTGTACGTCGCTGTGGAATGTGTATTGAAAAGAACGGTTTACATTTTGAACAAAGTGTCTAATTTTATTATTCTAGTGTTATTGTTATTTATTTATAAATCGTTATTGCTAAGAATTCTTATTAATTTCACAATTATTAATTAAGTATTGTTACAATAATAAATAAGGATTGTTAAAATTAGTGTACTGAACAGATTTCAATTTACAAAAGTCTTGTATTTGAGTATGGCTTGATACAGTGGCGGCTCTTTAATGAGAGCAAGTGAACAGCGGTCTATAACTTATTAGAATCTCACTTAAAAACTACATATATGTTTATGGCGAAATTGATACATACATAATTATACAGAAAGTATTGACCGCATAACAATAATAATTATGCATTTCTTTTTATACGAGGATAATAACAATGGAAACTAAAAAAAACCGATAACCTACCTATTTATAAAGGAAAATGTATTTGAAATTTTAAAGAAACGATCGTTAGGTACTAAAATGGCTCTAAATGTTTTATTATATCTTTTTTATTAAAAACTTTATATTCAATTATTCAAAGCACATTACTTAGTACCACATCAAACACTAAAAATCAAAATAACTCGGAAACGCACAGGAATTTCGAAACAGAAGAATGTACATTATTTTTGTTAAACTGTATGTAGATAATGAAAATAACAGTTTTTTTTAAATAGTCATTGGCCTAGAAGTTTTGTTTATGAAAGAGGTTGAGCACCCTCTCCACTCCGCCACTGTGCAAGTTTGTGAACATTCTTATCGTTTGTTTTATGCCCCTTAATTAATAGACATTATTCCCCCCAACATGAAAACAATCTAAGCATTCGTTTATGAGACAATGAAAATTTGAGAAAAAAAATTATATTCAACACCCTGTATCTCGGAAACGAAGCCTTCCACGACATATGTTTATAGGAACTTTTCTTTTTAGAAACATGTGTTCTATCTCCTGTTAAAGTTTGTCTACAAAAAACTGACTCACCCTGTATATATATATATATATATATATATATATATATATATATATATATATATATATATATATATATATATATATATATATATATATATATATGTATGTATGTATTAAAGCAACATCTGATAATATTTATGAACCCCGCCTATCTTAATCTCCGACTGAGAAAAAGGCACAAAACCTCCTGCGTTATAACCAAACCTTTATCAGCAAAAATTATAGCTTAAGGGTGGATGGTTGCACTATGACCATATGAATTGTTTTCTTATTTTTACGTACATGTTTGTTCCATTTTGTCTTAAACTTGAGCTTATTGTTCACCCTGTCAATTGGATTTTTGCCCATTTCTGAAGAAACGGTGATTGTTAGCGACTGTTACTGAGAGTGCATTTTTAATGTAATAGGTGTGGGTGAATCATAATCTAGTATCAAATTAGCAAAAAATCAAGGTGTAATAAATATGGGGCCTGATTACCTCGCTGGTACGCTGATTCCTGTCTAAAATTAATTTTGCTCAGTGGTCTCAAATAATTGGCTTTACTGACAGAAATGTCTATCATAAAATTGGTTGCGATATCTGTAGTTGTTTCGCAACTATAAACCGAAAATCAGTTTTTGAAAGCCATCTTGAAGGGATTCTAGCTCTCTGGAGAAGCGCTTTCGGACCGTGTTTACAGGAACTACGTATGGTGCAGTTCCAAATTTTTGCCGTGTATTTTAGAAACACTCTCTATATGTTAAACTAGCTGACACGTTGCTCTGTATTCTTTGATAATGCAGCCTGACACAAGCACAAGTTAGTTTGATATGTGCAAAGTATGTCTGGTTCCCAACAAAAATCGGCTTTTTTGTACCACCGGAACCACCGGACTCGTTCCACTGGAAGACCCTGTTCTCTCTTGCCTAGTCTGGCCTCTTATATTTGTTCTTATCTTACTCTGCAAGGAAAGTTTATTATTATTTTAAATTTATTATGTTAGAAATAATCGATATTAATATGTTGTGCTCACTTTAATGGTGAGATTAGAATATAAAACTAGTAGTATTTAGTTTATTCTAAATTAAAAAAAAAGTATAAGTAATCCGATGTATTGTATTTTATCAGTAAGTACGTTAATATGTCACCGATTATAATGCATATATAATAGAAAGTACAGTAACAATGTCATTATATTCATAATACCGCACCCATACGTACATAAAAATGTTACAAACAAAATGTATTCAAATTGTTAAGACTAAATGAAAACTTGACATATCAATAAACGAAACGTAACATTTTATATCATAAATATTTTTACCGCAACAAAAGCTTTCAAAAATAACGTTTCATACAAAACAGGGTTAACAGCTTATACATCCACGTCATATATGTATGTAAAAATACAAAATTAAAATTAATGTTGCCATTTTCATTCGTACATCACGTTCGCGTGATGCGTATAAATCAAGCACAGTTAATTATTTTCTATTTTTCGGGATAAAATCCCGCACAAAGTTTCGCAGATTTCATATGAAAAAAAAATTTGTTATACATACATGATAAGATGTCTAATCTAATCATCAATAAAGAATTCTAGTTGAGATGTATTAACCTGCCAGGCCGTAACATACATCTTTCACAGACAAGCAGCCATGATGGAACATTCTATCAAGTGAAGTGCTGTACTAGATCTAGCTGTTTCTGGATAGAAAATTAAGCATGATGAATACTTTCAAAAGGGTTTTCAGACATCGGTCGCTATCCAATATTAAAATAGTGTATTACGCAACGAGAGCAACCACACAATCTATTAATGCACAAAATTAAATAATTATTTAAGTACGAGTAGAATTACAACCAAACGTGGTAGTTAATTTTAGGTAAACGTAATTGTAAGGAATTATCTGTCACGCTCTTAACATAAAGCCTCCTACGGCTTTCGTTTGCCCATTTCGCTCTGGTACACTAATCCGCTTTTAATTAACAAATTTCTACTACCTTCCCGTCAAGTACAAGAAAAAGCTTCTTTACTACCAGTTGACATCCGTTAATAATAATAATCCTTCTTTATTGAAAGTATTTCTTAAAGAATTCGAAGAGAAGAAGATTATTTCTGCTTGAAAAGCTAAGAAAAAATAAAACACGGTGTCATTGACCCTTTTAATTAATTTGTTTATTTTCACTGTAATTGTCAGCCAGCACGTGTTTAGGTTAGATTAACAAAATTTAGAGACGCAAGTTTAAATTCATCAACGTTTCTTGACATTGTTAGCTTGACAAACCCTTTTACAAATTTACATATATTTAGATTGACGTAAACAAAATTCGTTTTATATCGGCTTGTAGCTATTAAATGTCTAAATAATAATAATATGTTGTATTAGGTGCTGAATGAAAAAATTAGGTACGTCGATTAGTCTGTCAATATGTGCCACACACCAATAATACACATGTGTATCATTCAATAACATTGGTACTGCTGTTTTTCTGTTCCGCAGTAAAAATTAGAGTGTATTTTTTTTAAAATTGCAATTATAATCAACAAGAGTAAAATTATATGAGGAAAAATGAAGTGATTTTAGATTTCTTTCACAACTAATTTTTAAAACGAAATTTCGGAATATTATTAGAATTAAGTGTAATTTCCTAATTATGAATGTTGTATATAGTAAAAATTTGCTAAATCGTGTAGCATTGCAGGGAAATTAAGTACTTTTATTGTAGTCCGTTTGCATGGTTATGTATAAATAAAGATACAAATTTGCATTTATTAAGGATTTATAATAGTGGTACTTCCACCCTGTCTCTATTTTGTGATGGTGAAAGGCAACGCTTGGTCTTGGGGTGAAGAGAGGGCGTGCACATTTTAGGTACAAATCTATTAGCACACGTAGTGCGCCATTTATTTAAATAGATGCACGATAGCAAGAAATTGTAAATTTCAAGAGCACAATTTTAAACGTCCTTCCGTCTTGAATACGGCTAGGTTCTATAAAACACAAACAATGAATAGAATCAGTTATTTTACAAAAATATTACTTGTGGCTGAATAGACACTCACCGCTTTATACGTTTGTATAGAGTACAAAGCTTGAACAATGAGTACAGCTATTTGAGAGTTGGCTCACGCTGCAGTGTTGTCACTTTTCTAGAAAGTTCGATGTTGTCACAACTTGTACGTAAGAAACTGAGAGTAGTATAGTTTATCCACTTACAGTGACCTCCTGTCGAAGACAGCCGAAATCATTCGTTTATAACAATGCTTTATTTTAAATAGGCATTATCATACCGTTCACAGTTTAGTGTCGGTGAGGTAACATGGATTACCAAACAATTTTTACTAATTGTACAGAGAACGAACAGCTACAAGTATGTAACAATTCCGATTTACTTTTTTTGATTACAGATCAAACCTGCTACAATCTCATAAGTTTAATTGTACGTTTGTTAACTATCTACTTTAAAGTATCCGATAGCTTTGTTAAAAAAAAATAAAATACAGTAGAGCTTGGCTACAAAAGAGTTGTACGTATTGCTTGTCTGCAAAAACTTTCAATAAAGTTATTGTAAAATGTAGCTTCTAATTAACTTTCGAGCTTGTTGATTAAAAAATAAACTTATTATATATTTTAATTGTTGTATTAGATGTTAACCAAGATAAACGATCCTTCCAAACAGTGTTGCATTGTCCAAAATTACACTAGAGATATACTTATGTCTACATATCTCCTTCCTAGCAATCAGACTTTCCATTTTCAAAGCATTCTTAATTTGATATAACTCACTAGTAGCTGCTCGTTCTCTGTATGCATAATTAATATCACCAATAGTTGTCACTAAGTTTTCCAATAATAATTAATAGCGAAATCCTTCATTAGTAGGCCTTATTTTTGTTTCAAACAGCTGAGAATCCCTATACGTTTTTAGAAAGTTTATGTTATCTCTTCAGCGACAGATTAGCCCTAAACTATGAATCAAACGGTAATGCGTATTTAAAATAAAACATCGTTATGTTCGACTGACTTCCGTAATCCTCGACATGGTAGGAGGAATGAGGTTTGCTGAAACTGTATCGCTAAAAGTATAGTGCTCTTTGTTTCTTACCTATCTAAAATTAGATTTTTGGGAGTGCGTCTTGAGTAAGGGCGTTTTTTACAATTTAACTATTTATTTTTCAGCTAAAACAATGATCTCGACTCCACATCCAGTTATTTCTAAGCTGCGTTTTGAAAAGGTCAATCAGCTTGGCAACACCGCGTGATGTGGCAGCACTGCATGGCTTGAATATGTAGTAACACTGTAAAGTGGGCTTTTGGGTTTATTTCTGGGTAAAGCACAGACCACGTGATCGGTTTGTTTCCAAGCTGTGGATTTCAAGAGTACAATAAATTGACATTAACAAATAATGTAGCAACACTCCATAACCTTGAGATGTGGCAACATGTTGTGGTTTTAACCATTATTAAACACAGTAATGAAATATTATCCAAGCAGGTAGGTTTGGACAGTTCTGAGACACACACCACCACAGTACAAAGGTCGGGGTCAAGGGTCTCGCCCGCGACGTAGACGAGCTGTTAAGCCCGCCTCTACATTTTGAAGGTTGAATGTTACACCAATAAGCAACATGGACGAGTACTTAAGCCCCGCCCCACAATTTAAAGACTGAATGTTTTACTAATCAGCGACGTGGACGAGCCCACGTTTTAAAGGTTGAAGGTTACATCAATCAACGACGTGGACCCCACATTTTCAAGGTTTCATAGTACAAAGGTCTCACAGTACAAAGTATAAGCCCTGCCCCCAATATTTTTAAGGTTGCACCGTACAAAGGTATCACAGTACAAATGCTACACAATAGGAACGATATGTATTGTAAACTTTTATACATCTACATAATCACAAACGTCTCAAGGACAAATAAAAAAATTTATGATCGTCCACCACACCCAAATTTTTAATGCTCACAAAAAAAGAAAATGATATGTTAATGTATTTAATGTTTTATGAGCAGATTTTATAGATTATTTAGAGAAAAGTGTACCTATATCATCTATAACATCACAAAAAACTGTTCCTAAGGAAAATAACTATAAAAAAATAAAGCCCCGCCTGCACATTTTCAAGGTTGCACAGCACAAAGGTCACACAGTATAAAGGTTGCATAACCTGTCCCCCACAATTTCAAGGTTGCACAGTACAAAGGTCTCACAGTGCAAATGTTACACATTGTAAACGATTATACATCAATATAATTACAAACGTCTCAAGGACAAATAAAACAATTTAAGATCGTCTTCCACACCCAAATTTTAACACAAAAATGGCATGCTGGTGTTTTTATTTGTTCTAAATAAAATTTTATTTTATTACTTTTTTAATAATGACTTCCATTAACACTCAGAATTATTTACAATAAGTTCTATGGATATTATCATCTTATACCTTCTTTATTCTGAAATTTTTTCAAACAATTACAATTTTGGTTTAATTATTTTCTTTTTATAGTTTTTCACCTTTATCGCTTGCTGCAATAGGATCCATTTCTACATCTACCGACAATGTAATTGAGTGCTTAATGTGTGGAGTAATATAATCGTCGCTATCTGATAATCCACTACAGGAACATTTTTTGTGATGTTACTCATAGCATTAATTAATACATTGGTATAATTTGTTTTTAAATCACCTGTACATCCTTTTCATAAAGAAATAAACACATTAACATACCATTATTATAAGTTTTTGTTATGAACGAATAAGTTCAAAGGTAAATATGTAATTAAAAATTATTATTAATTTTATTAAATACATAAATAAAAAGTTTACCTCGAGTAGGATTTGAACCTACATCCGTTCTACATACATAAAGACAAAATTTACATCGATTGGGGCTTGAACCTTGGTGGCGCAGTTGGTAGCGCGGTACTCTAGCAAAGTACAGGTCGTAGGTTCAAATCCTACTCGAGGTAAACTTTTTATTTATGTATTTAATAAAATTAAAAATAATTTTTAATTACATTAACATACCATTTTCCTTTTTTGTGTGAGCGTTAGAAATTAGGGTGTGGTAGATGATCATGCATTCTTTATTTGTCCTTGAGACGTTTTTACAATGTAAATCCTTTCTATTGCACTGCGAAAACTTTATACTGTGCAACCTTGAAAATGTGGGAAGGGGGATATGTAACCTTTGTACTGTGGGACCTTTGTACTGTACAACTTTGAAGATGTAGGAGGCGGGGCTTATACCTTTTACTGTAAGCCCTTTGTACTATGAAACCTTGAAAATGTGAGGGCGAGGCTTAGGTACACGTCTACGTCGCTGATTGGTGTAACCTCCACCTTTCAAAATGTGGGGGGGGGATTAAGTTCTCGTTCACATCGTTGATTGTTGTAACATTTGACCGTCAAATGGTGGGAAATGTGTGGGGCGAGGCTTAAGAGCTCGTGCAAGTCGCTGTTGTGACCCTTGACCCCGACCTTTATACTGTGGTGGTGGTGTGTCCCAGAACTGTCTAAAACCGACTTACCCATGAAATTAGATTGAAGCTTGCGTTTGGCAAAGTACGGGTCGAATGTGGCCTACGAAATCAATCGAGAATTTGCGCCGAAACTGCAGGTAACAATATTAGTCAAGATGACTTGAGTGGGTTATCTACACCTGAGAGTTCTAGCTGAATATGAGAATTGCTAATTGGTGAACTAAGCACCAAAAGAATGCTTTAATGAGCACTGAGAGAGAAAGTAATCTTTCTTAAACGATTCAAAAAGTGCTTCAATACGCTTAACTTTTTCTAACCCTTCTGAAGCGTCGATCTCAAAAGTCTATTACTATAACACAATATGATAAAGTTTTTCCAAAGCTCTCAAATTGGCGTGTTTGCAACAAACAAAAGAGAGAGATTGGGCTTTGGGAATTTTAATTTAGGCTTAAATTGTGGGATATTAACATATACAAATGTGCATATGTACACATATGCCCATCTGCACACATGCACATATGCAGGTATACACATATGTACATATGCATATATGCACATATGCACATATGCACATGTGCACATATGCACATATGCACATATCCACATATGCACATATGCACATATGCACATATGCACATATGCACATATGCACATATGCACATATGCACATATGCACATATGCACATATGCACATATGCACATATGCACATATGCACATATGCACATATGCACATATGCACATATGCACATATGCACATATGCACATATGCACAAATTCACATATGCACATATGCACATATGCACAAATGCACATATGCACATATGCACATGTGCACACATGCATATATGCACATAAGCTCATACGCACATATGCACATATGCACATATGCACATACGCACATATGCACATACGCATATATAATACATATATATATATATAGATATATATAACTGTTCAGCGAGGAATGGAACAGTGCAATATCTCGAGAGCGTATGAAGATTTTTAAATTATGAAAATATTTTTGTAAATATCTTCCAAGGGCGCACATTTGTTGGCACAAAGATTTGAATCAACGCTCATCACCGCCAGGTGGCGCTATCTCACTTCAATGTTTTAAAGGCAATGCCCTATTTTTTATTTCATTTTTGAATTCTATGACATATTTGTGATGACTTTTATTAAGACTCCTACCAACCTATCTTTTGTAGTCTCTGAGAAAAAAATAATCCTTGGAATTTTAGCACAAAAACGTAATTTCAGGAAGTGCTCATAACATTTGAGTGATACAGACAAAATAGCAAATTTATACCAAATGAAAGATAAAAGATTGTTCTTCCACAAAAATAATGCAGATAACGCCGAAATAATGCGATACGCTGTACACTAAATTGTAAGGGGGACCAACTTATCACAGTCGTTGATTAAGAATCATGTGAAACATTTATCATGCCATGAAAACGAACGCGTAATGAAGTGTCTGTCAAGTTTCTGTCAGTTTACAGTTTCAGTTTTGAAAATCGTCTGTGCATCTTCAAATTCCATAATTATGTTTACGTTTTCTAACGAAGAATATTTTGATATGGTAATAATTTATGGTGAATGTAGAAAAAATGCATGGACTGCACAAGTATTGTATGCTGCCAGGTTTCCCGATCGACGCCATCCCGGAAAAAATACATTTGTTCGTGTAGCAAATATTTTGAGGGGAACCGGTCATTTTCCTCACCGTAAGTGCGAGAATCGCACAAAGACAGCAACAGATGAAGCACACACCGTCGGTGTATTAGCATGTGTAGCGTATGATCCTCATATGTCTGTGAGATCTATTTCTGAAGAGTGTGCCGTATCAGTTGGTTCTGTCCATAAAATATTAAAATCTAATAAATACAAACCATTTAAAATTCATTTGGTACATGGACTGCATGCAGGAGATCAAGATCGCAGACTTAATTTTATCACCGGAGTTTTTATGGAACATTATGCGCAAGACCCTAATTTTCTAGGTCGTATCGTGTGGTCTGATGAAAATAATTTTTCAAACAATGGAATCGTTAATCGCCACAATTCCCATTACTGGTCGTCAGAAAATCCTCATTGGGTAAGAGCAACCAATTTCCAAGTGAGATGGAACATAAATGTATGGTGCGGAATGATAGATGACAAATTGATTGGCCCATATTTTTTTAATGTTACCTTAACAGGCCAACGCTATTTGGATTTTCTTGAAAATCAACTGCCTCCTTTGCTTGAAGATGTAAATGTAAATCTGCGGCATGTGATGTACTTTCAACAGGATGGCGTACCGGCGCACAATAGCGCAATAGTGAGAAATTATCTAAGTAGAGTATTTCCGCAACGATGGATAGGTACAAATGGTCCCATTATGTGGCCAGCTCGTTCTCCTGACCTTAGTCCGTTAGACTACTTTCTTTCGGGACATTTAAAGAGTGTTGTGTATGAAACACATTCTAGAGATGTAGAGGAGTTACAAAACAAAATTATAACTGCTTGTGCAAACATACCACGAGAAACTTTAAGAGCGGCAACTAGTGTTACATTAATTAGGCGTTATCAAACGTGTGTAGAAAATGATGGAGAAACATTTGAACATTTAATTTAATTTGTATGCTTTCAATTAATAAAATTCCAAAAATTATTTTTTTCTCAGAAACTACAAAAGCTAGGTTGGTAGGAGTCTTAATAAAAGTCATTACAAATATGTCATAGAATCCAAAAATGAAATAAAAAATAGGGCATTGCATTTAAAAAATTGAAGTGAGATACCGCCACCTGGCGGTGATGGGCGTTGATTCAAATCTTTGTGCCAACAAATGTGCGCACTTGGAAGATATTTACAAAAATATTTTCATAATTTAAAAATCTTCATCCGCTCTCGAGATATTGCACTGTCCCATTCCTCGCTGAACACGCTGTATATATACATATGCACATGTGCATATGTGCACATATGCACATATGCACATATGCACATATGCAGCTATGTACATCTGCACATATGCACATATGCTCATATACACATATGCACATATGCACATATGCACATATGCACATATGCACATATGCAGATATGCACATATGCACATATGCACATATGCACCTATGCACATCCCCACATATGCACATATGAATAAATGCACATGCACATATGCACCTATGCACATCTCCACATATGCACATATGCACAAATACACATATGCATCTATGCACATCTCCACATATGCACATATGCACAATTGCACATATGCACATATGCACCTATGCACATTTCCACATATGCACATATGCACAAATGCACATATGCACCTATGCACATCTCCACATATATAGCTATGTACATCTGCACATATGCACATATGCACAAATTGCACATATGCACAAATGCACATATGCACAAATGCACATATGCACCTGTGCACATCTCCACATATGCACAAATGCACATATGCAGCTATGTACATCTGCACATATGCACATATGCACATATGCATATATGCACATATGCACATACGCACATATGCACATATGCACATATGCAGATATGCACATATGCACATATGCACATATGCACCTATGCACATCCCCACATATGCACATATGAATAAATGCACATGCACATATGCACCTATGCACATCTCCACATATGCACATATGCACAAATACACATGCACTATGACCACATATGCACAAAATATCTGCACATTATCTCACATATGCACATATGCACTATGCACATATGCACATATGCACATATGCACATACATATGCACATATGCACATGACTGCCACATATGCACATTGCACATATGCACATATGCACATATGCACATATGCACATTGCACATATGCACATATGCACATATGCACTTGCACTATGCACTATGCACATGCATATGCACATATGCACATATGCACATATGCAATATGCACTATGCACATCATGCATATGCACATATGCACAATGCACATATGCACATATGCACATATGCACATATGCACTATGCACAATATGCACATATGCAATATGCACATATGCACTATATCCACATATGCACATATGCAATGCACATCATTGCACATATGCACATATGCACATATGATATGACTCACATATGCACATATGCAAATGCATATGACATATGCACATATCAATATGCACATATGCACATATGCACATATGCACATATGACATATGCACATATGCATCATATGCACATATGCACATATACATATGCACATATGCACATATGCAGCATATGCACATATGCATATGCCATTCACATATGCACATCTGCACATATGCACATATGCACCTATGCACATCTCCACATATGCACATATGCACAAATGCACATATGCACATATGCACATATGCACATATGCACATCTCCACATATGCACATATGCACATAATCACATATGCACATATGCACATATGCACTATCTCACATATGCACATATGCACATATGCACATATGCAAATGCACATATGCACATATGCATCACATATGCACATATGAAATGCACATATGCACATATGCACTATGCACATCATCATATGCACATCATTCATATGCACATGATATGCAATTGCACATATGCACATATCACAATGCACAATGCACATATGCACTATGCACATTCACATATGCACATATGCACATATGCACATATGCATCATATGCACATATGCACCTATGCACATCTGCACATATGCACATATGCACATATGCACATATGCACATATGCACATATAAAGCACATATGCATCATCTCCACATATGCACATATGCACATATGCACATATGCATGCTACATCATGCACATAGAAATGCATACATATGCACATATGCACATGCACAATGCAACATATGCACATTCACATATGCAATATGCACATATGCACATCATATGCACATTCACATATGCATCAATGCACATATGCACTATGCATCATGCACATAGCATATGCACATATGCATATGCATATCACTGCAATATGCACATATGCACTATATATGCACATATGCACATATATATGCATATGCACATATGCACATATGCACATATGCACATATGCACATATGCACATTCACAATGCACATATGCACATATGCACATTATATGCACATCTCCACATATAAGCACAATGACTTGCACATAATGCACATATGCACATATGCACAATGCACATATGCACATATGCACATATGCACATATGCACTATCATGCATATGCACATACACATATGCACATATGCACATATGCATATGCACTATGCATATGCACATATGCACATATGCAATGCACATATGCACATATGCACTATGCATTCACATATGCACATAGCTATCATATGACATATGCACATATGCACATATGCACATATGCACATATGCACATATGCACATTGCACTATGCATATGCACATATGCAAGCATAATGCACATATGCACTATATGCACATATGCACATGCAATGCACATATGCACATATGCACCTATGCACATCTGCACATATGCACATATGCACATAATGCACATATGCACATATGCACATATGCACCTATGCACATCTCCACATATGCACATATGCACATATGCACTATCATGCCACATATGCACATATGCTACATATGCACATATGCACATATGCACATATGATCCATATGATATGACATGCAATATGCACATATGCACTATGCATCTCACATATGCACATTGCATAATGCACATATCACATATGCACATATGCACATATGCACAATGCACATATGCACATATGCCTATGCACATATCAGCACATATGCACATATGCACATATGCACAATGACATATGCACATATGCATCACATATGCACATATGCACATATGCACATATGCACATATGCACATATCATGCATCATATAGCATTCACATATGCACAAGCATATGCACATATGCACATACATATGCACATATGCACATGATGCATCACATATGCACATATGCACATATGCATGATCACATATGCACACACATATGCACATATGCATATGCATATGCATAGCACATATGCACATATGCACATGCTATGCACATATGCATATGCACATATGCACATATGCACATATGCACATATGCACATATGCACATATGCACATATGGACATATGCACATATGCACATATGCACATATGCAGATATGCACATCTGCATGTATGCACATATTTACTTTTGCACATATGCATATATGCACATATGCACATGTGATTGAGATATCGTGTACATGCTTATTTGATAAAGCTAATTTGTTTTGTTTTTGTATTCAATCCGTTCACGTTGTAACTGAGTTTTATCTTTAAAAACTTCTAAACGGCTGCATTGATTGAACAGCGTTAGCGCATTTAATAATATACCTGGAAGAGTAATTTATGTTTACAAGATACATCGGTGACACCGTATGCCTAATTAGTGCCCGAGTGGTTGGCGTACACCTCAAAGTCCATTTTGGGTTTGGTAAAATGAGATTTAATGCCGATCACTTATTTATGATTCCTTATTTTGTAAGTCGATTCAAGAGATTGATATCTACGTACGTAACTGCATTTATGGATCTAGGCATCTGTCTGTGGTACTCTTTTTGATGTTTGTTGGTGTGGCTATATTTCGAGATTTTTTTACTTGGTGGTTTTGTAATTTTGTAAAAATTGCTTGATGCTTCTAAAATTTTTAATGAAAAACCAGCCTTGTGTAACTTCACACACTTTATTTTGAAAGAGTAGATTTTTAATTTCTATTGAAGCCTAAAGTTTATACATTTTTGGAAAGTTCTCATAATTTGTGTAACAAATTTATTGAATTAGACGTATTGATGACTTTTTAACTTTGCGCAACGTGAGTATATGTCTGTTGTTTGGGATACGCTTACTCTCTTGAGATAACGTAAATTGCTGATTGACAGTAAACTGGTAAACGGCGAATTTACACAAGTCATTTGATAGAATTTTGGAGTTGCAGTAAACATTTTAAATGTCAATTAACGTATTGCATTACTAAATCTTTTAGGGCACGCAAGTTTGGTTAAATTTTCAACACATATGTCTGTTTGTACATCTTAGACTTAGCGGTGTAGTTACACTCGCCGCGTAGAATGTTTCAGTTGCATTTGATTGATTTGATATTAATTTTCGAAAGATAAATGTTCTGTTTCAACCTGTACAAGTGTTTAACATCTCGCTCTTGGACTTCTTTTGATAAATTTTGAGTTCGAAATGTCTTTTTGGTTATTGATTTTCATATTTTGTAACGGGTCCAAACAGCATCAGAACAGCGCACAGGCCAACTAGCCCATCATAAGGGCCGTGACTAACAATCTTAGTTACGTTAAATGGTAAGTCAATCGGGTAATATTTTTTGGTCGCCAGCCTGTCTGAAATCGGGAAAAAGAATGTTAACAAAAGGAGATGCACTAGTACAAAACTAGTACCTTATTTTCAGGACTAAAAACTGGTGCTTTCAAAAGTTTATCTGAATATACCTAAATATCGAACAAATCTTGTAAGACCTTAATGGGCTAGAATTATTTTTATTATGCTTTGAGTTCTTTTAGATAGGTCTGATTTATTTCTAGCAGGGGTTTCACACTGACGAATGAGCAGAAAATGGTTTTATACATATATAGGCATATAACAGTTTTAAATATGTACATTTACTTTAAGTTTAGACAGTATACAAAAAATATAAACTCTAGACAAAACAAAAACATATTTGTATTGCGCTACTCAAAAGAACTTCTAACGTGACTTATTTAATTAACAGGATGATGTTCTAATTAGTTTTTAGTAACTAATTGAAATTAGAATGAGAGTTCTTTTTTTCGGGTGATTCTATCCATATTTAGGATAGACGACGGATAGCATGATGGAAATAGGTGGCTACTTAATTTACAGGTTTATTTTCAACGCGCAAATTTGATGGAGGAAACCGAGATTGGTTGGTGAGTGCTCTCATATTGAATGCTTTTATATCGGAACGATTTGTTTTTTACAGTGGGGCTGCCTTGGTTAGAAAATGCTGCTGGTGGTGGATGAGAGAAATGTTACCGAGTGAATCTTTTATCTCGGGACAGCTTTAGGTGTTTAATCCTTCAACAGCGATTAGGTTACTTGAATATTTCTATTTTTATACATTCGGGCTGGATAAACTAACCGTTTGATGGAGTGTGGTATTAAAGGATGCTTGATACAGAAATATTGCTTTAGCCTGGTCTGTGCGATATAGGAAGGGTTCGAGTTCAGGACTTCATAAAAGACGTAGACTGTCATACGGGCAATTACGTTAAGTAAAAGAATTATAATACTATAATTTTGCTTACGTATTTTCTACCGACCAGAACTTTAGGACAAGAAATAATTGTGTACATCCTGGTCTAGTTAATCGCTTTATCTCCGAGGAGAATTTCGTTTAGTAAATTGCCTGGGGTGGCGTGTCAGTGTGTATTATGTGTAAATATGTTATTAGCATCGATTATCAGAGCTGTGCAATTAGCTCCGTTGCGTTTTCCAGTAGGCACTATGAGGGCGACAGAATTTAAGCAGCAGCCTTTCTATTGGACTGAGTAAGTGGAAAACTACTCAGGAAATAGCCCCTGGCGTCGAGTTGTCCACGTGGTGTGTGGAGGTATTGTAAAATAAAAGTTACGTGCAGATGACAGCGAATTTAAGCAACAGCTTAGTTTAGTGAACCAGTGAAGCATCGTAATAATAATGGGAGGGTCGGTAGCAGGTCTTGCAGATTTATTACGCTACGGAAGGGGTTGGCTTCTAGTGATTTAGAGATTGGTTGTTGGGCAAGTAGTGGGACTGAAGGGGATTCTGACGTAGCCAAATTCTTAATATTTTCGAAACCACGTTGGAGGGGATAAAAACTCATTATATCAGGCTTCGACAACTTAATTAAAATTGTTTAATTGACGAATAATTAATTAAAGAATAATTTTATAACCCATTTTACAATTTGTTGATATTTTATTTTTTCAAACTGCAAAGTGTTGCAAAACCTGACGGCGCCAGCCGTAGTACAGTACCGTGAGCGCCAGTAAGGTTATGGTTACCACGTAGTAAAAATCGGTGTGCGCGTTCATACTACAATTTTTATTCGCTGAACTATGGCAGAGTGGAAACAAGTAGATGTTTTCAAACTCATTGAGTCTTACCGTCAAAGATAGTGTGTGTGTGGGATCCTACACATCAAGAGTCCAAATTCTCATGACACATGGAAAGACGAACAGTTTGTTGTGGAAGAAGGGGAGTGTGAGAAGAAAATAAAGAATCCAATTAGTTAGCTGAATAGAGAATGTAAAACAGTAACTCAATCAGGAAAAGCAGCAGGAGGAGCAAGGAAATGGGTATATTTTAAGCATCTTTTGTTTCTTAGAGATAAAAGCAAACCACGCATGACATTAGACGGTGCAAGTTCTACTGATGGAAATACCGAACAACAGCCAGGTAAGCTTATTTTTAGCTTTACTACAACACTTTTTTTAATTGTTGTTTATTGCGAACACGATTATGATAATATATGTATGTGTGCTTGTAATCCCTGATTCGTGTCTGTTTCTGCAACTTCAACAGATGTCTAGTATTGTGCTGCCACGGAACTTTGCTACTGTCACTAGCAAAATATGATGTAACTTCTTTTTGAATTTGTTCTTCTTTAGTGTTTGTTTTTCTCGCACCTTATTTCAACTTGAGAAATATTCCTTTTGACACTCCTTCAACCCTTGACGCTCCATGTACCATTTCTCTAAATTGTTCACAATCATACATTCCAGGTAGATTGTAACCTTCAGAATCAGTTTTTCTAAACTTGTAAAGATAGACACTAGTAAGCACAACTTTCTCGGATTTCCCTGATTCCAAAGGCAATGGTTTTCTTAGTATCCGGAAAACTATAGATATTATTTCAAAAACGTTCTCGACAAGCACTCGAGTTCTGTTAAGCCTTGGGTTATAAATCCGCTTTTAAGAACCTTCATCATGTGTACGGCTTCATTTTGTGTGGCAACAATGGGAACGCATCATCAGCTACAAACACAAAAAGTGCAAGGTTTTTTCTCCCAGGTAAATCTCGGCATACAGACAGGTCAAGTTTCCAGGTGCCCAACATTGTTTAAAGTGGCACTTTGCACGCCTGTCAGATATACGGTCTTGGCAACCAACAGTGACGTAGTCAAATCAGTAATTTCCATCAACGCTTGCTATAAGAACAGTACTACAGGAACCCTTATAATTGAAATAATCACTGCCACTTCCTGTAGATACTTGTAACTCCACGTGTTTTCCATGGATACTGCCCAAGCAGTTGGGAGAAAATTATACCTCTGAAAATTTTCGGCTACGGCTTGCACTGAACCTAAAAAAGAAAAAAGTTGGTGTTAGTATAGCAATTACAAAGTAAATTATTTGCACCCGGATGCATGCGCGCGTGCGTTTGTGCGTGTGCGCGTGCGTGTGTGCGTGCGCAACCGGTCTACCCGCTATGTAATTACTCAAAAGAACAATACAATTGCCCCGGATCGACTTGGCTACAAGGGACGGTCAAAGTCGGAACAGGCAGGCCCCATTGCAGACGACTGTACAAGGAATGAACGGCGAGTCGGTACGTGGAATGTTAGAGGTATGCACGCTAAAGAATTTCAAATTGAGAATTTAACGTACGAAAGGCAGCTTGACATTCTGTGTGTATCGGAGGGAAAGCGCAAAGGAAACGAGATGGATGATGACAGCCTAGCGCTATGGTCAGGAGTTGAGAGTGAAGTGTATGGCGTAAGAGGAGTTGGAGTGATCGCAAGCGAAAAAGAGAAAAGATGTGTTAAACAGTACGAATTGGTATCCCTCCCCTCGGGTAATATGGGTTAGAATGAACGTGGAGTTTCAACAAATTTTTCTTATTGCATGCTATGCACCGGTGAATGGAGAGAGACCAAGAGTGTGAGAACTTCTGGAATGATGTAGAAAACGTATCGAACGTGTCTAAGCCAAATGAATGACTTGTAATATTGGTAGATATGAATGGATGTCGTAGACAGAGAACATACTGAACGCGTTCGGAGACTGAAGAGTCAATGAGAATGGAGAACGCCTGGTGAACATCTGTGTGGAAAGAAGCCTGTTTTTATCAAATACGTGGTTTAAGCATAGACATGTGCATATGTATACTTGTCAAAGAGGCGAATCTAAAACTATGATTGACTTGATAGTGTATGATGAACGACTTGGAAACCTGTTGAGAGACACAATAGTAATGCGCGGAGCAGAGTGTGGATCGGACCACTTTTTGGTTATTTTGAGAGTGTGTTTAGGGCAAACGTGGGCCTGGAGAAGGAAAGCAAACGTAGTGCGAACGTCCAGAATTAGGGTTGACAAACTAGTAGATAATAGTGCGAGAATGAAATACGCAGATCCTGTGAGTAAAGAGTTGAATGTGAATGAAACAGTGTGGAACGAACAAGTAAAAGATGTTGACGTTGAAAGTGCATGGATGAGCTTGAAAAACTGTGTTGACAATTATGCCGTATGGATATGTGGAAGAGTGACTGTAAGACAGAAAAAATGTACTTGGTGGAATGAATCAGTAAAAAAGGCAGTATGTAAGAAAAAAGATGAGCGCATGGCAGTGATTGCTGCAAAAAATGAGACTGAGAAAGAGCGATTGTATGAGGTGTACAAATTAAGAGACAAAGAATCGAAGGAGGCAGTTAGAATAAGTAAAGAGGAAGTGATGGCTGTGGAAGGAGAGAAAATGCACAATGATTTTGGGGGAAGGAAAAAACTCTTCTGGAACTGGGTCAAAATATAAAACGTGGCCCAAATCAGAACGCTGTGGGAGTGATGAATAGGAGTAACGAAACGGTATGGGACGATTGTGAAGTGAGGAAATGCTGGCAAGAATATTTCGGAAAGCTGTGCTGTAGTGAGGAGAATAAAACTGAAGTGTTAAATGAGAAGAATAGAGATGGAATGGTGAATGAAACTGAGAAGGAAATTGGGATAAATGAGGTAGAGAAAACTGTAAGAAGGTTGAAAAACGGTAATGGGGCAGGCGTAGATGAAATCACGGGCCAAATGCTAAAGTGTGTACGTGCAAAGCTTATACGAGGATTGTGTCAATTTTTCAATGGATGCCTTAGGGGTGGAAAAGTGCCGAGTGAGAAGAGCGCGATCATTGTTCCACTGTATAAGGGTAAGGGGAACAGGAGTGATTGCAAGAACTACATAGGAATAAGCTTGCTCAGTGTACCTGGTAAAGGATTTGGAAGAATACTGATTGATAGAGCACGAGAAACTATACAAACTAAGATTTGGGGTGTGCAGGGTGATTTCATACCAGGGAGAGGATGTGTTGATCAGAAGGTTGACCTTCAGCAGGTGATCGAAAATCGTTTAAGTGTGAAATGGAAGCTGGACTGTGAGTTTGAAGATCTATAGAAAGCATATGATAATCTAAAGGGACTGTGACAAGGTTGTGTGATGTGACCATGGTTGTTCAGTGTATACATGGATAACTGTGTTGGGCATGCATGTACCGATGCAAATGGTGTAATGGTTGGTGACGTTAATACACGAGTTCCGGTATACGCAGATGACACAGTCTTATTAAGTAAGAGTGCGAATGACCTACAAACTGCTCTGAGGAAGTTCGATACAGTCTGTGAGACTATAGACAATCGGGAAGGTGGAAAGAAGAGTAGAGTATTTACTCTGAAAAAAGAAATTGTGGAATGGGTTGGTATATCTGGGTAGAATGTTTACTGCAGATGGTACAACGGATGGCAAGATTGGACGAAAGTATGAGTCTAGCTGCGAAACGAGCAATCCATAGTAGCGTGTTTATCCCTTCAGTACTGTATGGAAGTGAGACATGGAAATGTCAAAAAAAGCACGAAAGAAAAATAAATGCCATGTGTATGAGATTCCTGAGAAGCACATGTGGTAAAATGCGAAGGGATAAGATAAAGAATGAGTGTATAATGAAGGAGTGTGGCGAGGAAAAGACGATGATGGATAGGTAAAAAGTAACACACTACGTTGGTTTCGTCACATTGAGAGAATGAACAACGTAAGATTAACGGAGCTAATGTATGTGGGTTAGATTAGAGGTAAGGACGGGCCTGGTACGCCCCGTAAAACTTGGATGAATGTAGTAGAATGTATGATAAAGGAAAGAAAGATAAGGTGTTTTAAAAACAAAAGGACATGTCAGAGACAATGTATGAATCTTGCGGAAGCTAGGGAGGTACGCGGAGATAGGAAAGCATGGAGAAAGATTGTGAATGAAAAATAAATAAGAGATAGGGATTATTTGCCTACCCCGCAAGGGAATGGCGGGAAGGTTATGTTATGTTATGTTAGTACAGTATTTTACTACAAAAATAACCGTAACCCGCGCAAAATTGAAACACCAATAATTTTTTTTTATTATATTCTAAAATGTGTGTACTTAACCATACTAAAAATTCCCATTTATCTCAACACGGAAAATCTGTGAAAAATCAAGATGGCGGCTACATTTTAGCATATTTGAAACATGTCCGTAGTTAATTCGATTATCGCAGTACTGATTTTAATTTACCCTTTGTTATGGTAAATGTATGCAGAAAAATAATTACTTTGTAATATATCGTACCAAAGTATCAAAAATAGCATAATTTATATATATATATATATATATATATATATATATATATATATATATATATATATATATATATATATATATATATATATATATATATATATTAGTGCTTTACCTCTCGACAACTCCTTCTGCGGTATAAGGCCCAAATTCGGTCTCATCTGGAATATAATTCTCACCTCTGGGTTAGTGCTCCCCAATACGCTCTCGATATCGTTGATCGTATTCAAAAGAGAGCGATTAGTCTTATAAATGACCCGTCCTTAACTTCTCACATACAGTCCCTTGAGCATAGAAGGATGGTTTCAGTTCTTTCTTTGTATTATCGTTATTACAACGGCTATTGTGCTGCTAAATTATATTCTTTGATACCATCTCGGACTATCTTTGCGAGAAACACTCGGTTCGCTCATTCACATCATCAGTATGCAGTACAAATCTCCACTTGTCGTACCAAACGGGCGCAATCCACATTTTTGTACACGGCTTCTAAACTCTGGAATGATCTCCCTAGTTCCTGTTTTCCTCTCACTTATGATATGAGAAAATTTAAGGTAGCTGTTCATAGGCATCTATTGGCAATTCATTATCCCTCTAGCCATCCTCCTAAGTGTTCCTGAGTGCTTTAGCACGATAGGCCAAATTTAGCCTGTTCAGGTCCGCAATATATATATATATATATATATATATATATATATATATATATATATATATATATATATATATATATATTTTACAAACAAAATAAAAATAAAATGGTGTGTTTTGTTAGTATACTTAGTTATTGTTTTTACAGCTAAAACATTTTTAACGTTTATAAGTAGACCGGCGTAAAAGGAAGTAATTACAAGAGAGAGTAGTATATTTTGATAAACCTTTGAAAATTGCACGGATTCATACTACAAACACATCAAGCATATAATTCGTCGTTTTCAGGGTTTTCAATTTCAAAATGTAGTATAGGTTGTGGGCCGTTTTCGCGATTGGTTTCCTGGCAATAACCACAAGAATTCGTACAAACACATCTCATTGATACACATTCAGTTTTACAGTTGTACTGTACCATTTTTAATAAATCTTCTGGTTCGGCTGGCAAGTCCATAGTTATTAGTTCATAGGTTTGATTACGCAACGTCAAGCCCCAATCTGTTGGATTCAAACATTCGTCTGTATGTTTCCATTTGCGAATTTGAAGGTAAGCTCGTAAACAGTGATGTTTTGCAGAAGACTCCGTTGAGGGAAGCTGTTGTGGCTTAACGAATGACTTTACTTTGTGCATTTTACTTAAAATGCATTTCTTTCGACATGTAGTGAGTTTGTTATTACGGTTTCCTCTGAAAAGATAAACCATTATATTTTTCCCAATTTCTCCCACTTGGGCAGGATTAAGTGTGTTTGAGCTAAATGATAGAGCCAGCTGCCGAAGATTTTCATCCTCCACAACACGAGTGAATGTTGATTGCTTTCCAATATGAAATATCCTTGATGTTGTATCTCATCACAGGAATGAATGAACAAAAAATAAACAGTTCCTTAACTCATCTCCAATTGAAAGCCTAATGGCATTGGTGACATACACTTTATTCTCTTTAGACAATTTATAATCACTCTTGAGGAACAGATCGTGGTTTGCTGTATCACACCAATGAACAACTAGTACGAGAAGATCAGTATCCTCTGCGATTACTGTTGTCGTTTGACTCTTTAAGATTCTAACGCGGTCAATGCGATATCCACATCAGCATCGTTTACCGCCTGAATGACTAGGCATCCTTTTACTTTAATTTCTTCAGCGATTAGGTTTGTAATTTTCTGCTTATTTCCTTTATTTGACAAAAATATAACTTTTTTTCCTGTGAAACGCATCTCCGGTGAAAAGTTTATATAAGCAGAATTTACACGGGATAAAGTACATTATCTTCTCATAATCTTCTTTGCTTCTTTTCATTCTTGATCTTTATGTTGCTTGCTGGATTTGTGCGAAACATGTGTTAATTCTTCCATTACATTACTGTACTCTGAGTACACGGGCATTAATGGCAAGCAAGTTATCCTTTGTGATTCGGTCATACCAGTGTTTCTAGTTAGACCTTTACTTGTTTTGAGTGATCTCATCAGGCATTGTTCAATCACCATATCTGGTGCCAATCCTGCCCAGTTTTTATCAGGACGCCTTATTACATTACCGCCTTTGTTGAAAATAGCATATGCTTCTGGATGAGTTGTCTGAAGCTGAGCCATCTTCTGCAGGTGAAGATAGACAGATTTTGTATAGTTTATGTGCCCCGATGCAGCGAATTCACTTAATCCTTGTATCTAACACACTGCAAACGTCTGGTAGGTGTTCATTGCTTGCAAAATCACGGACTTGTGCACTACCATCAATTAGCTTGTTGAATGTATCAAGTAAGCTGTGAAATATTACACATTGCTGCACATCCTCGTCATTTGCATAACAGTACTCGAGGAGTATGTGACACCGCATCGACAATGAGGTATCCTCTAATTGCTCGAGAGTATGCCTTTCCATTCATAATGTGGGGGGGCTATATTAGCCGCGTATATCTCTTCAAAAACCTCTGTAAGTCCAGAATCTGACATTAAAGAACCGAGTGCACCCAATAAGTTCGTAATCGCGTGAAAAAAGTCATGTCACTAGGATTCAAGTCAATCATAGATAAAAATTTTATTAGCGATTATAACTTCATTGTCAAAAACAACCTGCACCATGCCAGATCCTTGTCCTCTACGCAGTTGTAAGTAACCTGACATGTCTCATAGAAGATTAACCATTAAATGCCCTGGTACTAAGGATAGAAGGTCATTGAAGACAGCACTCTTCAAAATTTCCGATGATGCTTTATACACGTGTACTAATTTTACCCAACTTAAGAATCTCACATTTCTTAATCTTTCGCCTGGTAACTGAAGTGGACGACTTGGAATATGGTGTAACGGCTGCTGTCATACCAATTACATGAACTGTATTTCTTCTATTCAAGGTACAAGTTATGATCTACATTGTCTGCTACTATAACTACTTATGATTTTTCATCAACTGGAAATGAAATGGAAGAAACAACGGCGGCGTTTCTTTAAAAAAGTTGGGCAACACTATATGACGCTGTAAATCTAAGTGAATGCAGCGTGTCCAGAAGGCATCTTGAACGGAAATGATGGTTTAATTGTACTGCAAGTCCTATTTGTAAGGGTGCTAATATAATCCTTGGCCGAGCAGACTGCATGATACTAGACCAATAGAGGCTGTTTTCAAATTAGTACTACTTTAAACAAAAATATGTGAAAGGAGCAGTTTCGGGGAGCCAAATAACTTAAAGCTTCAGTTATATTTAGGTTTTCACTTCTCGGAAGCATACCTTTATTCATTACAAGTACACACTTAATGCTATTCTTTATTATTCTCGCAGCTGCTTCTACAATAAGGATTTCTGTGAATATCTTTGCTCTTCCCATAGTACTGTCTTAATATGATATCCACATTTTCTCTCAAAGTTACTACATTCGCCAATCCTTCCGCTCCTGGGATAATAATACATTCTCCAAAGTGTTCAGTTAACTTGCGTTTCATATATCTACGATCGTACGCTGATACGCCAGTCCCTTTCAAATACCGCACCATTATGTTGATTAGATCTTGTACTGTAAGCTGTTCTTCACCATTACTTTAAAAATATCTACAAGTTTTTATAAACGCTTCATGATTCAATTCATTTTTAAGACACCCTGTTTTAGTCTTTTTTGTCAAACATTCTTTGGTGTATTCTTGAGGATTTGTCTTCCTGTACGGAAATTCGCGCTACTCGACTGATACATACAACCAGCTGCAAGGAGATCAGATATAAAATACTCTAGTCCCCCACTTACTACATGTAATCAATCATGTATCCGCTTACTGCAACATATTTTTATGGACTCTCAGAAATCTTTTGTTTGAACTTTTCTAGACACATTTCTTGCACTGTTTACTCCAAAAGCACATTGCACCCACAAACGTGGGCATCTTACTACAGAGCTTTGGCTAATATCTACTTTTTCTGATAGTTCATGTTGACTCACGTGCGGATTCTCTGTAACGGCCGAAGCAACAGTTAAGTGGTTATTAGAATTAAGCGCACGTTTGTTATTTTCTGGCGGCTTATATTCAATATTTCCAGATTCAAAAAATTCTCAAGTAATTTATTAAAACTTTTCTGATCAGGACATCGTCTATCGGGATATCGTGCACCATGAATTCTTTTTGATAATAAGCAGTTCTTTTTAGACTCTCTAAAAATAAAAACCATATCAATTAATTAATCTTTGGTAAAATTCATTGTTAAAAAAACAATCATTTAACAGCAAGTAAATATTAAAAGGGAAATATCAAATATTGATAGAAGGAGAACGTCATTTATGCCAGGCGATTTGTTTTTTAATTTAAAAAATAATTAATTTTGTTTAGAATAGGCAAGAAATCTTTTCTTTAGTTTTCTAGATTTGAGCGATTATGAGTGTAGCCAAATGTAAATAGTAAAGTTGAAGGGGGTGAATTTCTCCATCGATGGATGAAAAAATCTACATGGTGTTAAGTTTGGAGGCTACAAGTTCTCGAGTACGGCACGATTTTTACTTAAAATTGGCCTTAACTCCTAAAATACCCCGTGCAACATAGTAAAACCGTATATTGGAGTAATGGTCAGGTTAAGCCCCATTCAACTTCAAAATAATACACACGGTGCACCATTTAAGAAAACTATAATAATGACGTGGTCGAGTTATATATACAGTTATGTGTAAAAAATAAGCTTGTCCAAAAAACACTATTTAGGGTTAAAACTAGACCATGTTGGAAAACTCATACAAATTAAAAGTAATTTTTCTTTTGTTAAGTTTGGAGGCTATAAGTTCTCGAGTACGGTACGATTTTTACTTAAATTTGGCCCTAACTCGGAAAATACCCCGTCCAACATAGTAAACCGTGTATTGAGTAATGGTCAAGTTAAGCCATGTTCAATTTGAAAATAATATACAAGGTATTCCATTAGAAAAATAGTAAGTTTGGTTCACCTATTCAATATGGATGACCCTGTATATTCGAAAATATTTTTAAAATATGCTCCTGACTAGTATTCAACATTTATCTTTATAAAAATTTTTTGTATCTCTTAGTATAAATAAGATATTGGACTACGACGGAGGTTTGACTAACACTCTATATATATATATATATATATATATATATATATATATATATATATATATATATATATATATATATATATACACACACATTAGGTGACATAGAAAGAAGAACGCCCAGTAATAATGAATATTTTGTAAACATTTTTTGGGAATAAGTTTGTTTATGTTAAGATAAAAAAAGATCAATTTTTTAGCTATATTACTCTAGCAGTTTTGCGTTAACCTCTTTCAAAATCGATCGCGTAGCCTTAAAATCATTTGTAACTATAGTTGTCATTTAAGACGTGTAAAACAAAATACAAAAAGCTTCTTTAATTGAATCACGATGCCTCGAGTGCCAATATTTTCGGCAGTTAAGCGAGTTTGATAGGAGTAGAATTGTGGGCTTAGAAGAGGCTGTTAAAGGAGTTTAAACACTGTGGCAGTCTGTGTTCGGGAATGGAACCAAGAGAGCCGTACACGAAGAACGAGAGGTACAGGTCGTCCTCCAAGAACCACAGAAGCCGAAGAACGCTCTACGGGACCGCTTCTCATCTACACGGGCATTTCGGACCAGTGGTTTGCAGAACATGGAAGGGCGATTGGGATGCGATCTGTTTATCGCCGGACAAGAACCGTTGGACTCTTCATACCGTCCCCATTTTGTGCTACTCTGACTCCTGGGCACCGACGTGATCGTCTAGCGTAGTTGGGACCAAGAATGGAATATAATTGTTTTCAGTGATGGGTCCAAATTTTGTTTGGGCATGCATGACGGTCGTACAAGAGTGAGGATACGGCGTGGTGAAAGACAAGATCCCCAATTTTCTGTGGAAAGGCATGTGCACCACACAGTTGGAGTTATGGTATGGGGGGCTATTGCTATTGCAAGTAGCCCACCTTTGGTCTTTATTAGGGGTAACATGACCGCTGCGCGCTACATCCAGGAGATCGTAGAACCCATATTGTACCTTATGTTAGGCCATCCCCAACAGTACATTCCAACAAGACAATGCACGACCTCATGTTGCTAGGGCTTCTTTGGCCAATTTGAGACCAATCAAGTTGCTTTGTTGCCTTGGCCACCAAGACCTACAGATCTTTCACCCATCGAGCACGTCTGGGATATTATTGGAAGAAGATTACTCAATTTACCCCATCCTTCCCATCAATTTACCCCTCCCCCCACAAACTATAGTGGCTCTGCAGCATGAGTTACAGATAGCATGGGATGAGATACGTCAGACGGAAATCGATCACCTCATTAGAAATATACCAGACGTCTTAATGAGTCCATAAGACATCGTGGTGGTGCAACACATTATTAAGCTTTTTTGAGAAAGTTAACAGTTTAATTTTTATCAAATTTTGATCGTTCACTAGCCTAACTCGAATACACTTGTATACCAAAAATTGTTCAAATAGATTGATTATTACTGGGTGTTCTTCTTTCTATGTCACTTAGTATTATATATATATATATATATATATATATATATATATATGTGCATACAGGGTGGTCACTTTTACACTGTACACCGTTGGGATCTCGGAAACGGTCAGAGCTACAGGGTTAGTTAAATAAGGAAAAAGTTGCGCCATTTTAGGCTGTTTAAAAAGTTAAAGAGCAATCTCAGATAGATTCTGTAAAAAAAAAACTGAAAAGTTGTGTTTTTTTATTTCTTTAATAACTGTTTTAATATTAAGGCTAGTAAAATGAAATCTTGCAATTTCATATAATTGAGAAAGGCCTATCCATTTCAATGCATAAAAATTTTCTAGACAGACTGGGTTGTTGGGTTTGCATGGATAACTTTTGATTTCCTTATGGCCGCCATATTGGATTTTTATACCAAAAGGTGCAGAAAAAAATTCATTCATGTATCACACATTGTCAAACAAATTTGATTCCCACAAAAAAAAAAAATCTAAAAAATAAAGTCATGCGAAATAACAAACGCATTTTTCACAACTAAACAAACCAAATTAATAAATAAACAACAAACTAAATTAATGCACTTCACAAAAACTACTCAAAACGACCCCCTCTATGTTCCATACATTCGATAGCATTGCTGTTAAGAAAATTCAAAACTTCTATTTAATTATTGCGTCATACAACAGAAGGCTCACAAGTTAATAATTATGGACAAACGTCAAGATTTTAAGTTTGCTTTTTCATGGCAACTTGATTAAATATAAAATTTTTAGTAGTTACTCAAAACCTCTCCTGAACGCCCTTTTAACGCTGCAAACAGTTTGTTTTCTTAAAAATAAGTAGCATTATTCGAAATTAAAGACATTTTGAAAAAAGTTGTTTGTTAATTTCTAATGTGATTTTACTGAAATAATGGCCATTTTTTTCTTGGGGGAATCGAATTTGTTAAACATGGACTGAAGAACAATGCTCTGTATCGAACATAGAAAGGGTCATTTTGAACAGTTTTCATAAAGTGCGTTAATGTAGTTTGTTGTTTATTTATTAATTTAGTTAGTTTAGTTGTTTGTTTTGTTTGTTGAGACTTTGAAAAATGTGTTTGTTATTTCACATGATGACTTTATTTTTTAGATTTTTTTTGTGGGGATCGAATTTTTGACCATGTGTGATACGTGGATGAATTTGTAATTTTTTTCTGCACCTTTTGGCATAAAAATCCAATATGGCGGCCATAAGAATGCAAAAGTTACCCATGAAAACCTAGCTAGTCTGCCTAGAACATTTTTAAGGAGTGCAATGGATAGGCATTGCTCAACTATATACAAATGCAAGATTTCATTGTACCAGTCTTAATATCAAAAAAGTTATTAAAGAAATAAAAAAACGCAACTTTTCATTTTTTTCACGGTAATTCAAAAACTACAAAAGTTATCTGAGATTGCTATTTAATTGTTTAAAGAGCCTAAAGTGGCTCAACTTTGTCCTTATTTAAATAACCCTGTATCTTTTACACTTTCCGAGATCCTGTACAGGGCTTTTCACGATGAGCGTTAATTAGACGTTTCTGGCAAACCAGACAACGGATCAACCTGAAAATTTGAAAGTATGCATAAATTAATATGATCTACACGCCTAAAATATTTTAGATGATGCGGCGTTGCCGCTTCTACTATAGAGTAGCGACTACTTTGATTTCAAATGGAACACCCTGTATATAATATCATATTATGATTTCCTATTACTTTGTCAACAACTTCATGTACTATTTCCCCTTGAACTCTCTGGTACTAAGACGATCAAATTGGAAATGGAGTGGAGTGATACGATGAGGATCTTCACTTCGAGTCTTTCATTTGCCTCATACAGGGTCTTTAAAAAATGCAGATACTTTGTGCACACGAAAAAAGGAGTGGAAGTCAATTTTTTCAAATGTAACACCTTGTATATTTACACATTTTTGAGCTCTACATCCAATTTTAGATTGACTTTAATCATATAATGCTATTTCGATTTCGAACCGTTTTGCAGATAAACTGTTTCAAACAGAAACTGACGTGGTTTCCTTGTATTCATCACCTATTTTTGAAATTTAACAGATTCTGTTCGATGTTCCTTCATCAGTCACAGATAATACAATGAATAAATAATTATTAAAATACTCTTCAACCATCAAATAAAATTTCTCTTCAAACAATAGTTTTATTAACGCCGACACACGAACTCAAAATAATTTCATGAATTAGTAAGTTAATTTAATTATCAGTGTATTTCAGAATATGTTCTAACACATCTCCACCTCCACTTAAACAAACATGTAATCTCTTCAAAAGATTTTCATGTGTAGCGCTACTGATTAAGTCTGGAGTTGAACTATTGAAAGCAGTTCTAACTCTCGATTTCATATCTTCCATTGTTGTTACTGGGTTGGAGTAAACAATATTTTTAATGAAACCCCACACAAAATAATCTTTTGGATTGCCATCTGGTGTTCTAGGAGGCCAACGAAAAGGTCCATTATTACCAATCCATCTGGTACCATGCACGTTCTCTTCCTGGCCTATTATTTAAAATCATTTGAATTCCATTTCTCAGTAAATCTTCATATTTTGTTGCATTCAAATTATCATCATAAAACTCGATATGAAAAATTGACTCAATATTTATGGCACAAAATACATTAAATTGCCATCTTTCTTGAAAACGCCTTTGGCGAACGACATGAGGATTTTCTGGCGCCCAATAATGACTGTTGTGTCTGTTGAAAATTCCATTTTTTGTAAACTTGGCCTCATCTGTCCATGTGATATTGTCAAGGAAATGTTCATCCCCTTGAGTCTTGACAAGTAACCATTCAAAGAATTTCACTCTACGAGGCAAATCAGTCTCTTTCATATGTTGGACATAGTGGAATTTATAGGGATGCCATTTGTGCTTATTAAGAATGCGATAAATTGTTACGTAGGGTATACCTATCTCCCTTTCATACTCGTGTAGAGAAGCACTTGGAAATGCATTAAAAAATCCCAAAACTGTTATAACATTGCCATCATCATCCACTTCAGGCTTTCTACGACTACGAATGATTTTTGGACGAAAGGTTCCTTTCAACCTACAGTTTTGTAGTAGTCGATTTATCACATTATTATTCGGCTGACTCGAAGTGAAGATCCTCATGGTATCACTCCACTCCATTTCGAATTTGATCGTCTTAGTACCAGAAAGTTCAAAATTTTCAGCGTTTATAAAAGTACGTTTTGTAAAAAAAAAAAAAATCGAAATTAGTTTATATCTCTTAAACAGTAATAGATAGGTATAGGGAAATAGTACATGAAGTTGACAAAGTAATAGGAAATCATAATATGATATTATATACAGGGTGTTCTATTCGAAAAATCAAAGTAGTCGCTGTAGTAGAAGCGGCAACGCCGCATCATCTAAAATAATTTAGGCGTGCAGATCATATTAATTTATGCATACTGTCAAATTTTCAGGTTGATCCGTTGTCTGGTTTGCCAGAGACGTCTAATTAACGCTCATCGTTAAAAACCCTGTATATATAGTCTAAATGCGGCTTTAAATTTAACACTAAGTTTAACTTTTTCAAAATCCACGTTGGATTTGATTAATGTTATTTAAAGTACTGGAAATTACATTTTAAAAAGTCACCGTGTAACTATTGAGGGATATTCCTGTAAATTAATCCAGTTTCCTGAACTAATACCAGGACTCACATTTTAGCATTAGCCTAAGGCACCGGAAAGCGCACCGAATCTTTCATTCATCGAACAAGCTGGAAGTGGAAGGCAACTACCTCTCCGAAGATAGATTTTTGATTATGGGTTTAGGTTGCTTGACAGTTTATCCCTCAAACAAATTTGATCAGAAACATGGAGTAGAGTTGTTCAGTTGAAAGAGGATAGTGGAGCTCCAACTCATTACTGAACTTTAAGAGTTATGAAAGTTTAATAATTTAATACACTATGTCACCAGGAAGTTACATTTGAATTTACTGGGTGTTAAATTTTCAATGCCATCAATGTGTCATTAAAATGTAAAGTCTGGAATAGGACATAATCGGACCAGGATAATTTCTTGACAATTTGAGTAATGTAACAGAAAGACAAAATGCGTTGAATGTAAATTTGGCTTTATAAATGTTAAAACACGAATCACGCAGACTTTATTTACAGTTTATAATTTACAAAATTAGATACGTCATGTTAGCATGTAGGAAATTCGTTTTCGGTGATTTTATTAAAACCTGACAATAACTAATGATCAGACATTTTGCTTGTTTTTAGAGAATTTAAGTCCAGCGTTTCTTTTCAGGATTAATCGTTATTATATTTACTCTTCGTTCTAATATTCTACTGGGCAAGCAGTTGGATACATCGGTTATATACATCCGGTTGAGGGTTTAACACTCCCTGTGTTATAAATTATGGATTACCCACCATTACGTAGATCCCTGTAGTAATACCCTAACATTTCAAAATGTCCTTTAGCTGCTTTAGATCTTTTTATTGTTACTCGTTTTTCAAAATCTGCTCTTTACACTTACAGGATTAAGGGTCTTTGTTTATTATAAGTGACTAGCAATTTGTACAAAATTAATATAGATATTGTTACGCTTGCCTTTTGAGATTAAACTCATTTTGTTTATGTTTTACCTAAAAACATTTACTTTTGTTAAAAGAAAGTACTTACAACAAATTTTAGGACGAATAAATTTTGCTGTGGTTCACGTAACTAATGTTAAAGGAAATTGGTTGGAAAATCAATTATTTATTTTTATTATCTGCAGGTTACAATTTATACCGTTTCTTTATCTTATCTTAAAATGGACCGATATTTAACTAATGTACTGTATAAACAAGGAAACCAATCGGTGACTGAACAATGTGTAAAATTGTAAATAGGTGAAATGGTTTTAATTCAGTTGTGAAGGTAGTTTGAAAAATGGAATAAATTGATTATGTGTTGTACAAACATAATTAATACTTCTTATACTTCTGTTTCATGAATTTTTTTAACCCTAGAATACTGGACATTCCTAAAACTTACGACGCTCCTGAAAGGTCGTTTAAGATCGGGTACTTCCGGGTCATGTTTCGCTGCGCACCGCTAGCTATTTTTCTAAATAGTCATCAGCTAGACGGTAGTGCATACGGTTATCGTAATTTTTAGCGCGAAATCGCATATTTCATTGACTCGTTAATTTTACGAATGTCCAGTATTCACGTTACTTTTTATTTTATATTATTGTACCCTCGTACGCTGATAAAATTGGGTTAGTGTTTGTGTTTTTGAGAAGTAATGTACTTTTTTGATATCTTGAAAGTTTTAAATAATTATTTGTAATTTTTGTAAAGAATATAGTGCAAAAATCTTTAACGCGAGAAGAAATAGAGGTTGAAATACAGCGTACAATGGCTGAAGAAGACTCTGAACCCGAACCTTTTGAAGACAGCGGAGAAGGACAATATAGAATACGAAGCACAAAGTTCAGATGATGAAAGTGATGATGATATTTTTATACAGCAGCTTCCGGCCAACGCCGATCAATCCAATCTATCTGAAAACTTTTCAACTACCGAACAAAAGCGTTCAGAAGAAAATGATGGCGATTGCATTGATGTTCGAGGATTTCCAACCAACGCAGATCAGTCCAATTTATCTGAGGACGGCTCGTCTGCAGTAACTAATGAATCGGACAGTAATAGGGAAAATAATCTTTTTTTACCTCGCTATATTATAAACCTGCTTGAAGGGAAAAAATGGTCATAAATGGTCAGCGAAAATACCTTCAAGGCGTGTAAAAACTAAAGCAAGAAAAATTATTTACTTTTTACCCGGTCCTAAAGGGGATGCCGCAAAGTGTTCAACTTTGGATGAATTTTTCTTGCACTTTCTTTTCAAATGAAATTCTAGATACAATACTTTTACATACAAATTCCGAAACTGCCAGACAAGCACAAAAATATAAAAGCAATGCTAATATTTCGCAAACAACAAAAAATGAGGTAAAAGCTCTTATTGCAATTTTGATAAAATCTGCAGCGAACAAAGATAAGCATCAGGAACATTTTACAAAACTTGCATGAGTGGTGAGCGCTTTTCATTCCTAATAAATTCTCTTAGGTTTGATGACAAAGAAACCAGACCGGAAAGAGAAAAGGCAGATTCGTTTGCACACATTCGTGAGATATGGGATGTTTTTATTGCAATATGTAGGGACTCGTACACACCTTCTTCATACTTAACCATTGATGAGCAGCTGGTTGGATTTCGAGGACGTTGTCCTTTTCGAATGTACATACCGAGTAAGCCGTCCAAATATGGCATCAAAATAATCATGGTGTGCGATTCGTCTTCAAAATACACCTTAGATGCCAGTCCTTATTTAGGAAAATCCACGAAAACAAACGGATTGCCATTGGCTACATACTTTGTTTAAGAGCTTACTAAATCTGTCCATGGTAGTAACAGAAATATCACCATGGATAATTGGTTTACATCGGTAAGTTTGGCTGATGATTTACTGAAAGATCCCTATAAACTTACTATCATAGGCACTCTCCGTAAAAACAAAAAGAAATTCCCAAGGAAATGTTAGATGTTACAGGTAGAAGTCCATGTTTTGTTACGATCAGATGAAGACAATGGTATCGTACATGCCAAAAAAGAAAAAAATTGTTCTACTTTTATCCACTCTTCATGAAGGGGCTGAATTATCAGCAACAGGAAAACCTGCAATTATAAAGAATTATAATGAAACAATGGGTGGGGTAGACCAAATGTGCTCTAATATGAATTGTGGTCGCAAAACCCGAAGGTGGCCGATGGTCATATTTTATGACATGATAAAGAGTAGATATCACTATATGATTGAATTAAGTCGTTTTCTTGCGAAACCATGGCTGAAAGAGAGGATAAATACTAAAACTTTGCGACGTAATATCCGGCAAGATATTGGTGATATTCTAAATATTTCTATAGAAAATGTGAGACCAGTGTCAAAATAAAAAACGAAAAGTTTGTTTCTACTGTCCCAGTAATAAAAGAAGTATGACCACTACATATTGTACCCAGTGCACGTAAGCCATATGTGGTGAACATTGTGGAAATATATGTACTCTCTGTGAAACAGTTTAAAAGTTTTCTTCTGGAAAAACATTTTTTTTCAAGCCTAAAAGTTTATTATATTTTGTGATACTTTTGTAGATTTTTTGTAATACATGTACTCTTTAAATTTAGTGTTTTATTAAAAGTCGTAAATTTTATGATACTCCAGTATTAACGTATGTTTGAAGAAGTTCAGTATTCTAGGGTTAAATATACGAATTACTAAAAAGACACTTCACTGGAGAAATGTTGACTACAGATTAGACTAGATACAGTGTTATGGACTTAGTAAAGCTTTGTCATTGGATTGACACGTTTTGACAAGAAAACTGGCCTCACTCCATTATGTGAGAGGAATAAGGCAGAAACATAATATTTGCGGTCTGTCGGCCGGAAAAACTGAATTCTAACCGCATATCAGTTTGTGGCTCTGCAAATTAATCGTTAGCATCTAAACTGCAGTGAAGTTATCATAACAATAGACGGCCTTTGCTGAGACAACATACTGACAGCTAATTAAAACGGCATTTGCAGAGTAAATAACTGTTGTTTTACTGTTTGGGCAATACACAAGCTGTTTATAATTTAAACATTGCGTTAATACTGCCAGGTTGTCAAGCATTAGGAGAATAATAGGAATCTGTAGACATGTATATGGTCACAGTCATCTCTAATGCAGTAATTGAACGGGCTTGGCCTTGTAGCTCACAGACAGACGTTAATTGAAATTGTATTATTGGTTATATTCATACGATCCCAACGCATTAATTTGTTGTGGGAGAAACAGGCAGTAGAATCTGATGTAAAGATAAGGGAAGGGGGTAGCGGTAGCTCAGTGGTTAGGGGTGGGTGTGATATTAATCGCATGTGGAATAATTCGTAAAGCATACGTCATAATAGCAGAAAGTCAAAGGACGCCAGTTTGTTTACAATCGAAAATATCGGGATCTAAGCACATAAATGTGATTATTCCACAATAAAGTGCAAAAGAAACAAAAAACATGTTTACCAGATGAATCGGAAAAATAAGGCCTCGGTCCAGCGCTTCCTGTAAGTTTCAGAATATTTGCACGTAATCAAAACAAAATGACGCGATAGAAGACCAGCTGTTAGGTCATCAACTTTCTTTACTTTGATTCTACTTCACCTTAATTCTTACCAGTGAAATTCTATATCAACAAAAAAAAAAACTTGCAAAACAATCAAACAGTGAAATCTCTTCTAAATTGTTACCGTTAAAAGCTCTCAATCCTTCACAGCAATAAAAAAAATTGTAGTTACTGCAATGTTGTGTAACTCAAAATCTATACTATATATATATATATATATATATATATATATATATATATATATATATATAATTGTTTTTTTTTGTAAAAAACATGACGTTGCAGTCAATCTTTTGTTATGGCTAATCATTCAAAACTCTTTGATACTAATCGAGCTTTCGTAAATTTTTGTTCCATCATGAAGATCTTGATGATGGAATTAAAATTTTTTTTGCAATTTGGCCACATGGAAGAGAAAATTTAAATCTTTTTTTAGATCACCTTACGATGGAAATGGAAATAGATAACTCGCTCCCATTTTTAGATACACTTATAACAAGACTTGATAATGGCAAATTTTCACATAGTGTTTAACGGAACCCTACCCATACAAACAAATACCTAAATTCTCTTTCACATCATCACCCCAGTCAGTTACATAGCGTTATGAAGTCTTTAATATCCCGTTCTTATCATCTCTCAGACCAAAATTCTAAAAATGACGAAATGAATACAATTCATAATATTTTAATTCATGTTTTGTTATCTCAATGTGGGTGTATCTAGCTACAATCTATAATTTGAAGGACCATCTCCATGTATGTGAGCATGGAGAAACTCATTGCATTATGAGGTATTGAAACTCAGCACTCGTAAACGAAGTCTCTATTTACAAACTATGCAATGAAATTAGTATTTGCGAACACTAGAGTCGCCTTACAAATGTACGTCTAGCCAAACAAATTATATTCTAAATTTAAGTACTTACGGTTTACAATGGAATAGTGCTAACTAAAGGATATATGCATTCATAATACAATTAGCTGCTTTTAACTTATTTTCAATTCCATGTGCTTCATAATCGTTAAACCAATTCTATTTTATCTTCTATTTTCTATTTACTATTTACTATTTACTATTTACTATTTTACTATTTTCTATTTTCTATTTTCTAATATGCAGGCATGCTGGTGATTCGAAAGCTATCTTGCTAATAATAATCTGTCAGAACGCAATGGCGACGCCGACCTCTTCTTGTGTGTGTGTAAAATTCTTGTAACCAACCACAAAATCGTATTCACGTCATGATGTGGACAAGAGATGCGTTAATGTATGTGTAACGATGTTTGCGAGAACGAATTGTGTGTTGCATATATGCAGGTAGGATAGTTATGGAATATGAATAATTAATTTAGGAAATGCAGGCACGGAACATAACCGCCCACCAAAATCAACATAATTTGGTGATTTTCTAAATCGAAAACCTAAATTAACGCGAATACTTTAATATATATAAAAAGAGTAAAAAATAAAAATAAAAAAACGAACCAACTAAACCGAAACAACTGATGAACAACGGGCGCTTACACAGGCCGTGCGTGGTGCGGACTGTAGTAACGCGCGCAATATCATCCTTACCGGGATGCAAACTGACTATTTTGCCCAATCTCCATTGAAGGGGAGGGACTGCATCATCCTTGATGAGGACTAGCGTACCAATGTCACTTGGTTCGAACGTGCTGGTTTTAGACCATTTACCGCGTTAATACAAAGTGTGAAGATATTCATCTCTCCACCGTCTCCAAAAGTCTTGTTGTAACCTTTGGACTAATTGCCATCTATTTAGGCGCAAAATATTTAAATGTTTTAAATTTGCATCGGGAGGTGATGTCAAAGGTTGTAATGTCAAAAAATGACCGAGTGTAAATACGTTCAGGTCATTCGGATCTGAACTCAAAGTGCACAAGGGGCGCGAATTTAATACTGCCTCTATTTGCACTACGAGGGTATTCAATTCTTCGTATGTAAGAACTTGCTTACCTATAACTCTAACTATGTGGGTCTTCACGGACTTAATGCCGCTTTCCCACAAGCCACCGAAGTGTGGTGCCGAGGGGGGTTGAAATTCCATTCAATGGCTTCACTATCCACAGCGAGTTTAAATTGTATGACCAACGCTTTGTTGGCGCCGATGAAATTAGTACCACAATCACTAAAAATGCGATTGCAGCGTCCACGCCGGGCAACAAATCTGCGTAGAGCAGCGAGAAACGTGTCACTCGACAGATCTGAAGCGATCTCTAAGTGCAATGCTTTAGTGGCAAAGCAGACGAACAAGCATAGGTACGCTTTGGCGGGCTTAGCACCGCGTCGTCTCGACATGTGAATCGGAAACGGACCACCAAAATCTACACCTACACAACTAAATGCCTTGATTTGGTTGACTCTGACAGTTGGCAAGTCTGCCATGGGGGGTTCAAACGAAATAGGTCTTGCTTTGAAGCAAGAGTAACACAAAGACAAAGAACGACGAATTGCTCTGCGAGCCGAAACTATCCAAAAATTCTGTTGCGTTAAGTACAGAGTTGTATTTACGCCAGCGTGTTTGTTCTCTAGGTGAACTTGTTCTATGACCAAATGTGTCAAGCGATGTCTTCCAGGTAACAAAACTGGATGTCTCGTATTAAAGGGCAACGAAGCATTATTAAGCCGACCACCCATTCTTAAGATTCCCTCACTATCTACAAACGGCGACAATTTTTGCAGATTTCGAGAGCAGGGTTGTCCCTTAATAATATGGGCGAATTCAGACTGAAATGATTCAAGCTGAACTACTCTAACTAAACGAAGGAGTGCATGGTGCAGCTCATGCTGCGTTAAAGAGCCAGTACTATTTACTCTTTTACATCAACTATTTATAAAACGAATACAAAGGGCTAGGATTCTTTGAATCTTGCGTAGCGATGAAAACCGATCTATCAAGTCTATAAAGTCATTGCGCACTACTTGCGCCGTAAACGCGACGTGTTTTAATTCACAGTCTATATCATAGGAAGATGAGACTAATGTTTCTCGAGGCCAACAATCTTCTGTCTGAGAAAGCCAATTAGGACCCGCCCACCAAAGGGAGCAATTGCGTAACTCCTCTGGAAGAAGACCCCGCGAGGCTGGATCCGCTGGATTGTCACACGAACGAACGTGACGCCAACAATTAGGAGCTATGCGTTCTTGAATATGCGAAACTCTATTGGCTGCAAAGGTTTTCCATTTATATGGAGCGGAACGTATCCAAGATAAGGCGACTTTGGAATCACTACAAGCAACTATGCGATTGATTTCGACTAAATTCGAATGCGACTTCAAAACGAACGAAACTAAATTTGCAAGCAAAACTGCTACCAGCAATTCTAAGCGGGGGATTGATAATCGTTTAAGTGGGGATACTTTGGATTTGGCCATAACGAACGAAACTAACGCACGATTATCCACTACAAAGCGAAGATAAACGACGGAAGCGTAGCCTAACTCGGACGCATCGCAAAATGCGTGTAACGAACACTCTACGAACGAAAGTGGCTTAGAACAACGAGGAATTTGCAGGTTTGACAAAGTATCAAGCGATGATTTATACCTTTCCCATTGACTACGAACGTCTTCTGGGGGCTCTGCGTCCGAATCTAAACCTAGGATCCACAGATGCTGTATTAATCGTTTGGCGAAAAAGGTTAAAGGGCATAAAAATTCCAAAGGATCGTATATGCGCGCGACCTCCGACAAAATTGCTCTTTTGGTGCAAAGGGCGCCTACTGGTTTAACAACAAAGGAAAAGGAATCTATCGATGCGTGCCACTGAAGTCCTAAAATCTTCGAGACTGCCGAATTGTCTTCCTTGAAGACAAATGGATGCTTCTGACAATGATCCGCAGGCAACGAAGCTAGCAACGACGGGGAATTGGCTGACCATTTGCGCAATTCGTAACAACCGGAACGCAATAGTTCGATCAGTTGTTTTTGCAACTCTAATAGTGACTCTATACTATCCGTTCCACAAGCAAAATCGTCTACGTACTAATTCGAGAGTATCGCTTGGGATGCGAGCGGAAAGCTCTCTTGACCGTCTTGCGCCAATTGCAAGAGGCACCTAATAGCTAAAAGGGCGAAGATGCGTAACCGTATGTTACGGTATTCAATCTATAAGTTTGGATCGTCTCAGCGGTAGAGAACCTCCAAGGTATCAACTGAAATTGCCGATGCAAGTCCTTCACTAAAATTTGTCGAAACATTTGACGAATGTCACAAGTGAACACAAAGTTAAACCAACGAAAACGGATTAGCATTGTACTAATATCGCTTTGGAGCTTTGGACCCGCAAGAAGTGTCTCGTTCATGGAGATACCTGTGCTATCCTTAGCCGAAGCGTCGAAAACTACGCGAATTTTTTCAGGATCATTTTCTCTGAAAATGCAATGGTGCGGTACGTAATAGCTACGTGAACTATCAATTTCCGAAGATGGAACTAATGACATGTGCGCAGAATCTAAATAAACTTGCATGAATCCCTCATACCTTTCCCGAGTGTTGGGATGCGAATTCAAACGACGTTCAAGTGCCAAAAGGCGGCGATGTGCGATTGCTGGCGATCCTGCAAATGTTGGTAGCGACGTAGTGTCCTTAAAAGGCAACGAGACTGTGAAGCGACCCGAGTGATCTCTAGTGTGTGTCTCAACAAACGAATTTTCAACGATTTGGTCTTCAGACGACGTGACACATTTGCTAATAGGGACCTCCTCCACATTCCAGAACGATTTAAGGGTGTCATCAAGTGACGGTTCAAGCGAAACGAAAAATGAATAGGATGGTGGCTGCGGTTCAGTTTCTACGTTACAATTAATGGGACCTATTAATACGATACCGAAAATGGTGTCCATGGCGGCTGGACCATCGATGTTACCATCTATATCGCCGAAATGGAAAATCGATCCACGAGCTATTTGCGAAAATACGTCAGCACCTAGAAGGAGATCAATATTCCCTGGTATGTTCCAACTAGGATCCGCTAAGTTGACATTCGAATACCTAGTACCACTATCTATACGCGCATGAGGAAGTTTCGAACAGATTTTCCGAATTATGATGGCATTCAAGTGCATCGAAACAGTTGAAGAATCGACAGGCCTAATTTGGCAGCTGACATTCCCACGACTAACTCTAACTAAAGTGTCACCAAGACATGTGATTGAACCAGATGTTCGATTGTAGACCAGACCCAGGCGATTAAGACAATTTTCTGTTACGAAACTAACTTGGCTACCTGGATCGCAAAGCGCTCTAAAAGCTTGGTATTTACCCCAACGGTCTTCAATCTCTAAACGAACAGTAGCTAACAACCTGGTTGTGGACGAACTAGTACTATTTGCGGACCTCACTGAGGTTAAAGCTAATGGAGATTCATCATTCGATTGCGAAGAGTCTTGAGTGGTACTACTTTGTGTCAAATTCTTATCGGAAGTGTTTCCGAAATGCAACAACGAATGGTGTCGTTCCGAACAATGACGACACGAAGATTTCGACCTGCAATCTTTAACTAAATGTTGCGGACTCAAGCAGTTCAAACAAAGACGAGACGATCTGATCGCTCTATAACGATCTTGGGGCTTGAGTTTACTAAAACGAACACATGACGAAATTGAATGCGAATGTTCTTTGCAATACGAACACGAAGATGTGAACGATGATTGGTTAGTCGTCGCTGCGAATGTATGTTGAGGACGTTTGTTGTTCCAACTGCTACTACTACTAGCTACCTTCGAGTTCACATTGTGACTACTACTTGATTTTGCGGAATTCGACGAACTACTATTACTTCTAAGCGAAGTTGCTTCCAGAGCGCGACATTGATCGCTGAGGAATTGTTTGAGCACCTCAAACTTATGAAGTTGAGGTTGAGGATGGTTCAATTCAAAACGTTGGCGAGTTTCAGTGTCCAATTTCTCTAATAACCAATTGAACAAGGTAAAATCCCAATGATCAAGATCCTCCACCTGATCAAGGGCTGCTATATTTTCTATAAAACTATTCAAAAGGTCTCGCAAGGCTTTCGGAGACTGCGAACTTACCTTTTGAGCCTTTGCCAGGTTTTGCTAGTAAAATGTGGCCATAACCCTACTACTTTGATACCTATCTATTAATGTTTTATATGCAATTTCATAATTGATTGCTGTCAACGGTAAATGTTTAACTAAAGTTAACGGTTCTTTGGATAATGCAGAGAGCAAGTATTGAAATTTCTCTACATCCGACAAGGCTTCATTTTCATGAATTATATATTAAACAAATCTTGAAATGTAGGCCAATCTTTGAGTGACCCATCAAATTTGGGCAACTCAATTCTAGGCAAGCGAATATGCGATCTACTATTACTATCTAAATTTGATTGCAAAACTATCGAACTAACGGGCGACGAAATGTGGTTACTCTTTTGTATATGTCCTAATGACGTATATACACCTTTAATCTCATAAAACATTTCATCAATTTCGATGTCTAATTTTGACAATTCACTCCAATCCTCTGCACTTTCGTCAATTAGAGTATCTCTAAACGTATCTTGGAATTCTTTAAAAATAACTTGCGCATTTTCAAAGGCAGCACTAAATTTTAATTATAATGATTCATCCTTGTTAACTCCTAAAGCTACGTTATGTATCGATTGCAATTTTAACATTGTTCGCTTTGCTAACGCGAACGTTTTTTCTACAGTATAAACCATTGCGATAATTATTAAGTACCAACTAAACAATACGATATGGCAGTTCTAATGTTACAACAAAACTATGTATTTTTTTTATTCGATGCAACATGTACGCAATTGCAATTCGAACCAAAATCTACTAGCTGCTATAACGAACAAAAGCGAATAAATAACCAAAGCAATAACGACTAACTGAATGTACTAAATTAATTACTTTATCACCTAGGAAACTTTGTGCCAGTACGTCACTGCTATGTAATGGTAAACCATCAGCTGTGTTTTATTCGACCGACAAACCGAAATAATAAAATTCAATCTAAGTCATTACATTTGTATAACCAACTCGTTCAAATGTTCGCAAATACTGTCAACTATAAAATGAACTATAAATCCAAAGCAGGTTAACTATCCGGCTCGAAGGACCAATGTTTTGTTATCTCAATGTGGGTGTATCTAGCTACAATCTATAATTCGAAGCACCATCTCCATGTATGTGAGCATGGAGAAACTCATTGCATTACGAGGTATTGAAACTCAGTACTCGTAAACGAAGTCTCTATTTACAAACTATACAATGAAATTAGTATTTGCGAACACTAGAGTCGCCTTACAAATGTACGTCTAGCCAAACAAATTATATTCTAAAGTTAAGTACTTACGGTTTACAATGGAATAGTGCTAACTAAAGGATGTATGCATTCATAATACAATTAGCTGCTTTAAACTTATTTTCTATTCCATGTGCTTCATAATCGTTAAACCAATTCTATTCTTCTAATCTTCTATTTTCTATTTACTATTTTCTATTTTCTAATATGCAGGCATGCTGGTGATTCGAAAGCTATCTTGCTAATAATAATCTGTCAGAACGCAATGGCGACGCCGACCTCTTCTTGTGTGTGTGTAAAATTCTTGTAACCAACCACAAAATCGTATTCACGTCACGTGGACAAGAGATTCGTTAATGTATGTGTAACGATGTTTGCGAGAACGAATTGTGTGTTGCATATATGCAGGTAGGATAGTTATGGAATATGAATAATTAAGGTATCGTATATCTAATTTTAATAATAATCCGTAAAGCTTTGTATTAGTTGGTTTTTCTTTGTACACCTTGTCTTTTATTGTTCCCCACAAAAAGAAATCTAATGGAGTAAGATCCGGTGATCTCGGGGGCCAAACAATTGTACCACGTGTTGCAATTGTATTTGGAAATCTTTCGTAATTCATAACTCATATCGAGTTATGTGCTGGAGCTCCATCTTGCTGAAAATATTGCACATTGCGTATTGTATTCAAAGGTACATTATCCAGCATTTCTCTCAAGTTGGTAGTTAAAAATCTTTCGTAGACTTCTCCGTTCAAATTTTCGTTGTAGAAATCAGGTCCCAAGATTTTTGTACCAAGAATTCCACACTAAACATTTACAGAAAAAAACTTGTAGATTCCGCCTTTCTACTGTGAGATGTGGGTTTTCTGCAGACCAAAAACATGTGGTTTTTTTTAGTAAAAATTTCATTTTTAATGAATTTTGCTTCATCGGTGAAAAGGATTATACACGACAAATTTTGATCTATCTCAAAATTTCGAATAAACCAATTAGCACACTCTAGCCTTCTCTGTAAATCAGTTGGATATAAAGCATTTCCTAGGTGGTGGTAATATGGCTTTCGTCCATATTTCTTTAAAATTAATCTTGATTCCCTAATAGACGCAGATGGTTTGAAATCTGAATATGCCAAAACATTGGTTTCAGTTTCAACGTTAAAATCTTTTGGCGCAGCCTTTGGTTTGGTAAAAGAACCATACAATGTTAAATTTTCTTCCATTTTACCAAAAATACGCTTATTCGGTTGACGTCGTTCCATATAAGTTTGAAAGTATAACTTGGAAGCTCTGTCTGAATCATGTTCGCATGAATAGTAGCAAAACAACATGTCGTTTCTTTCTTCAGTTTCTTCTTAATGATATTTGACAATTCGTTAGACTATTGTTTTTACTGGGTTCTAAATCTTCATGTAATTCTGCCCAACTCTGAATTTAGCCAACTTTGTGTCTCTTATAATAACAAAGTTACCCATACTACGTAGTGAGATCTTTGCAACCCTATATATATATATATATATATATATATATATATATATATATATATATATATATAGGGTGTCTCAAAAGGTATGTACAAAATACTGGACAAATTCCTGAGACTAAGATATTAGGATCTCGCCCAATTTACGGTAGTCCAAAAGTTGATAGTTTTCGAAATACAGGGTGTCAAAGTTATTATTTTTTTAAACTGTTTCTTAAATACATATATTAATAATAACAGGATTTGCATGAAGTTTGGTATCTAGAGGTTTTCTATGCCCAGAAATTCAGATTTGATGATAGTTTTGATGTTCCTTCCAGAGAGCGCCACTAGCAGCCCTTTGTCTACATTTAAAGCTACTTAATTTTTTTATTCCTCGGTATATCAATTTTCTAGTCATAAATTCTTATTCCCTAATATGTTTTCTTCAAAAAAGGTGTCCCTTGTAGATGTCGCTTCGAGCAGCCGTTTCTGTGATAATCGTATTTAAATGTTTCAGTGCGTACTAGAATTCACCATAGCCTTCCTTCATACTGTATTCACAGGTTAGGACTATTCCAAGAGGTTTGGAGGACCAACTAGCCAACAATACCTGAACTTTACACAACAACATAACAACACAAGAATGTAAGAATGAATTGGCAAACAATTATAAATTGCTCAATTAATCTCTAAGTAAATGTTGAAAGTGAGCTCCGTTTTTATGTACACAAAGATTAATTTTACGGAGAAAATTGAACTGCACTCTATCCATCCTCTCTGCATCTAAACGTAAAATGCTTACTGTTCTCTTAAAGTTCAATTAACAGTATCCTTCGAAACGCCAAGCTCCAAATGAGTGTCTGGTGCTCAAACATATTAGTTTATGCGTGAGTGAGGGCACATCTGAAAGTCTTATTACTCTGATTTTATGAATATACAGGGTGAGATAAATCAGTTTACGACAACGTGATGTTCGTATTAAGCGTTAAATAAATTTATTTTTAATGGTAATTCAACTTAAATATTTTCGTGTTTGTCGTTTTGAGATTAAGAGAGATTTATTAAGATTACTCTTTTAAAGTGAAGGGGTGTTGTACGTCTTAAATATTTGAACTTGAATGTTGTAGATTTTACTGAGCAGGCTAGAACTCTATATTCCACAGTCAGGTATGAATAATTTAACACCTCGCCTAGGACTGTTTATTTCAGAGAAATTTTAGATTATGGTGGCGCCTAGAGACTATTTTTCCCGGGTTGAATGTTGTTATGTGTTGTTTTATGGCAAGTGTTTGAACCTAAACTTCAACTATTTTACATCATATCGAACTCGTCTATTTCTACTGCTGTTAGCTTGGCAACCTGATTACATTGGTAAACTTTTACGAAGCCGAGTGCGCCTTAATCGTGTAATAATTTGTAGTAAACAATCGTGGCAGAAATGATTATAATATTAATATCATCAATGGTACAGAAAATTGCACTGGCACTGATTTTATCTAACGTGAAATTTCTGTGCGTATGTGGGTGTGGTGTGTGGGTGTGTGGGTGTGTGGGTGTGTGGGTGTGTGGGTGTGTGGGTGTGTGCGTGTGTGTGCGTGTGTGTGTGCGTGGGTGCGCGCGTGCGCGCTTGCGTGCTTGTGTGCGTGTGTGTGTATGTGTGTATGTGTGTGTGGGTGTGTGTGTATGGGTGTGTGTGCGTGTGCGTGTGCGTGTGCGTGGGCGTGTACGTGGGCGTGTGCTTGTGCGTGTGCGTGTGCGTGTGTGCGTGTGTGTGCGTGCGTGCGTGCGTGAGTGCGTGAGTGCGTGCGTGCGTGCGTGCGTGTGTGTGGGTGTGCGTTGGTGTGTGTTGGTGTGTGTTGGTGTGTGTTGGTGTGTGTTGGTGTGTGTTGGTGTGTGTGTGTGTGCGTGTGCGTGGGGTTGTGCTAGTGCGTGGGCGTGTGTGCGTGTGAGTGCGCGAGTGCGCGAGTGCGCGTGCGTGTGCGTGTGCGTGTGCGTGTGCGTGTGCGTGTGCGTGTGCGTGTGCTGTGCGTGGGTGGGTAGGTGCGTGCGTGTGCGCGTGCGTGTGCGTGTGCGTGTGCGTGTGGTGTGCGTGTGCGTGTGTGTGTGTGCGCGTGTGCGTACGTTTACATTGTTTTAAATTATTCTTTTATTACGTCCTGCATCTTTTTCCTACTGGTCCCAAATACAGAAGAGAAGTGGAAGTAAATTTAAGGATTGTTAGACGTAAAATAAAGCTTCGCTCAATAAATCGTGTCCTACTCAGTATATCCGTCTTTCATAACTACAATGGTACAAACAGTGATATTCTACCGGCGTTAGTAGATTATGACTACAAGTTCTGCTTCATGGCAGTTACGACCAATCAGACCCGAAGAATGAAATAACTTGGGTTTACAATACATGACAGTTTTATGTTTTGAACTTTTGTTTTTTTTTTTCAAAAAGTCAACCTATGTAACAATTATGTTGCTTAAATAAAATTTAATTTGAAACTTCATTTTTGCTATTTGTTTTTCGCTATTTAAATTTTTAAACCCACGTTACTGGTAGTCAGGATACCCCTGTTTTGAAAAATTGTAAATGTAGAATTTGATAATACCTATATTATTTTGAAGCCTTCGTTTACTATGGATATGTTTACAATTAACCGTACTGAGTGTAGTTCTTTTTTTTTGCTACCAAAGTCTCTTGAATATAGTTACTAGGTTTGAAAATGATGATCTGGAACTACTCCTTGTAAGAAAGAATCGGTGGTCTTGAACCACACTAATTTTGCTTCATAAAGGTCATCTGTTCATCAATCACTTTTTGTGTGGACGTGACAACTTTTAAATGCTCTGACTAATAGTGGTTATATCTTCTATCGTAATATCGAAATTGCATTTCCAGGGCTTCCACACCCTTCCGACACTTGATTTAATTTCATCGATGTTACCTCCCCCTTGTTTTTGTTAGCGTAATCCTGGTGTTTTGCGTTCCACATAAGTTCGTATCCATCAAACAGTTTTACAAACTAAAAATTATAATTAATTTTATTAAATACATAAGTAAAAAGTATACCTCGAGTAGGATTTGAACCTACGACCTGTACTTTGCTAGAGTACTGCGCTAACCAACTGCGCCATCAAGGTTCAAGCCCCAGTCGATGTAAATTTTGTCTTTATGTATGTAGAACTGATGTGAATTCTAAATATAATGAGATTACAATCAAATTACTTATATTAATGCAAAGTACAGGTCGTAGGTTCAAATCCTACTCGAGGTAAACTTTTTATTTATGTATTTAATAAAATTAATAATAATTTTTAATTACATATTTACCTTTGAACTTATTCGTTCATAATAAAAACTTATAATAATTTAATAGTTTTACAAACTGTATTTTTTGATCTGGACTCCACTTAAGAGCGTTACACTTCTATGTCGACTCATTAGACATTATAACACATTAACCTTAAAAACTGGCAAATAACCACTGTTGTACCACACTGATGGACTGCAAGCCAATAACTGAACTAGAACAAATACAAGACGCTTCCATTTTTCAAGCAGAGGGATTGTTCGTATTTACACAAGGAAAGTTGCAGGTTTGTGACAACTCGTTTTCAATATCCATTTGTAAAAAAAACATCGTCTAAATCCCCCTTTAGAAAGACACATTGTGTAAACTGATAAAGAAGGTTCGTCCCTTACATATCACAGTACACAAGCGACGATATCATGACTCAATCCGCTCGAATCCTATTTTTGATTTTGCTTTTAAAACATAACCTCCAAAGCCCTTTATTTAGTTGATAATGATTGTAAAAACGGTAAATTAGACCAAAAATGCAAGGTCTAATCCAAATTAACTAATAACTAACACAAATTTAAACTCTGAAATAACCATAACTGAAATCTATACGGGGTGTCCAGAAACTTTACGGACAAACTTTGCGTAGTGATTCTAGACCCAAAAATAAGAAAAAAAGTTCATGTAAACCCAGGTCCGGAAACGCTTCGTTTAGGACCTACAGGATGAGAAAGAATTTTATTTTCCTCGTTTCTATGGCGATATTTTGCGAACAAATTTGAATGTGGTCCTGAAATTTGGAGCAATATACCGGGTGGTAAAAAAGTTAAGGCCAATTAACTTTTAGCATACCACTGTAGATGCCTGCGATACCTTCAGAAATAATGTGGGAATATGTTCAGGGATTCGCTGCTCATTATCGTAACGAGTGAGATTACGTATCGAAACAAATGGTCATGTTAAATTCAAAGTTAAAATAAAAATCCAAACATACGTTACTTTGATTTTTAATTCCAATTAGCTAATGATTATAGGGAATTAAATTGAACTGTTTATCAACCAATATCTCGAAAACGGTTGATTTGAGAGGCATCGACCAAGTATACCTTTTTTGCTTAGAACTGAAAAGGGAACAAACTAATTTAAACGGAACGTCAATATACCGGGTGGTAAAAAAGTTAAGGCCACTTAATCAAAATCAATAAAATATTTAAGTTTATCGACCACAAAAACACTCGTGCTCCAAATTTCAGAACCATATTCAAATTTGTTCGCAAAATATCGCCATAAAACCGAGGAAAATAAAATTTCTTCACACCCTGTAGGTCCTAAACGAAGCGTTTCCGGACCTGGGTTTATATGAACTTTTCTTCTTATTTTTGGGAATCACTACGCAAAGTTTGTCCGTAGAGTTTTGGACACCCCGTATAAGCTATACAATACAAAACGTCTAGTACTAAAACCTACTAAATTCACATATTTTAACAAACCGAACGCAAAACAGTAATAGCCATCCTTCAACCAAATCACTACACTTTTAAAGTGAGCTTCCGATCGTGTGGGGATATTGCCTACCGCGCATCCGATATTTGGTAGTATTTGAGTGTCTTGACCATGTGTCAGATCCCAGTTTTTATTGAATCTTTTTAAAGTAACTGTGTAATAAATATGTTTAGTAATCTAACAAAAGGATTTAGTAATGATATGTGATACATCAAAAGCAGTCAGAATATTAAAATAAATTGTTGCATTTTGTAGAAATCTTTTAACGTTGTAATCTACAATTAACAAGGAGTTTTACAAAGTAAGTTTTTACAAAATATTAATTTTACTCCTTGTTTACATTCATTTAAAATTTTCTAAAACGTGGAAAAGTAAATTTTACCTACACCAAAAATTAACTTTATGAATACTTAATAAATATTCAACACTCTTAGTGTTACATTCGCGTTAATTTTAAATTTTTGTTTCTATTGTAAAGTTGGATAAAACATGAAATATTCTAATTCCAAATTTGTGGGTTTAACTTCAAAGAAGAGAATTATTGTTATAAATATTTATATTAAATATATAATATGTAAAAGAGATTCCTTTGAGGAAAAGAAGTTTTTATGCATCTTGCACTATTCTAACATTACAATTTTAGTTTAAACAAAGGAATTCCAACGTTCAAAAAGGTCCTTTTACGTGCAGAATATCGCTTTAGCGTTTCTCATATAAAAGGAATTTACACTTTTTTGATAGTTTTATAAAATTTTATAACTTTATTTTGCACTTTATTGATATTAAAACGAAAAATTGCTTTTATTGTAAAAATTCTTGCACAAGCCGAAAAGGTAGTTTCCTTTATCAAACAATGATTAAAGGTTCTTTGAGCAAATTTTAGCTAATTGAACAGTATGATTCTTAATTAAAGTGATGTCTAAATTTTTCCTTTTTTTGTAGTTTTCCCACCTGAAATGAAAGTTAGTGTAACCAATGAGAAGTTTTGAATTAACAACCTTTTTTGTATCATTCAAAGTTATATCAATTTTCGATATAAAAACAAATATTAACGTTTCAGATTGAAGTATTCAAGAAATGCGCTAGAACTACTCCCAGCCCTTTTAAGTAACAAATATAATTACGTAGAATGTAATGTAAATAAAAATAGTAAACTAAATATTTAGTACGTTCAATCAACCTAAAACACTTTCCCACTTCTGTCAAATTAAACAACAGTCACCTTTCATGTTGTTGAGTTAACACGAACGAAGTGAAATATAAAAACAATACTCGCAATACTGCAAGTCCAGCAGTTCTAGCTAATATCAGTGGTGACAGGCATTTATGTCTTCAGTCTTTCAAATATGAATACAATCGCTACTTAGGTTTTCGTGTTTGCGGACAAAATAAAATCGTATTCCCCCTGCTAATCCTTACTCCCCAGCTCTCCACTACGAATAATCACGGGCATCTAAATACTTGTGTTAACATTGAGTGCAACCACTTGTCAAGTTTTTGAGTTATTGCGCTCAAAATAAAATCACATTTATCGTACCCCTTCCCATATAAACGCCGGCACTAAAAATCACTGGGGTTTAGATAAATAAAAATATATTTACATCCCTTACACATCACCCCGGAAATCCATTTACACTAAACATCACTGCTTCCAAGAGATTTACATCATAAATACATATGCCAATTTGAATACAATAGATTTGTAATATTTTGAATTGTCGCGTCCGAAACAAATACGATCTTACTTATTTTAAGCTTTACACGCACACGCACATACACACACACGCAACTACTCACGCACACACACCACCACTCACACACGCGCGCACTCATGCACGCACATACACACATAAACGCATACGCACATATACATACAACCACGCACTCACGTACATGCGGACACACACACATTCACACAGACGTTGTAATGACCCAGAAAAAGGAGTAAGAGTAGTAATGGGGTACCTTCCGCCATCTTGGATTTTGACGTCACTTCCGGTTTTACACGCCCACGTGGGAGACCATATTTTCCACCCTTATTTTTACACGCTTACGTGTAGGACGTGTATTTTCACCCCTATTTTTGCACATCCACGTGTGAGACCGCATTTTCAACCCTTATTTTTATATACCCTCGTGTGAGACCGTATCCTTTCTTTTCGAAGGCCCTTTTCAACCCTAATTATTTTTTTCCCGCTTACGTATAGGACGTGTATTTTCACCCCTATTTTTTATACACCTACGTGTGAGACCGTATTTTCTACCCTAATTATTTTTTAATGGTTTACGTGAAGGACCGTATTACCCTTATTTTTATGATTTCTTTTGGGGGTTAAACTTTATGGCTGTATTAAGGACCTTTTGACAGCTAGGACTTTTGCTAACGTGAGGACTGGTGTGGGGGCTGGTCTTGGCTGTATTTAGGGGTGGGGGCTGAACTAGGGCTGTATGTAGAGCTAGGGTTGGAGCTTAGGGCTGGAGCTGGTCTAGAGGTAGGGTTATTTCTAGTAATTATCTTCAACCTTAATTAAGGTCCTTTTGGTTGTAACTCTGGAGGTTAGGCAATTGTGCATGCTCTTTTTAATTCCTATCTTGTAAGACATGTGTAACTCTTCGCTCTCTCTCTCTCTCTCTCTCCCTCCCTCCCTCCCCTCCCTCCCTCTCTCTCTCTCTCTCTCTCTCTCTCTCTCTCTCGATTCTCTCGCTTATCTCGCTTCACACAACCACAAGCACGGACACTCAATACTCAAACACAAGTGCAGACGAAAAAACAAGCAAATACGAAATCACTAAAATTCATAAACACGAAAAAAAATCGCTAGCATACAAATGCGCAAACACGAAAAAACGGAAACTCACAAACACAACTATTAGCCCGCAAGGCATTTGTCTATTTAATCGAAACTGCTGGTGGAGTATCCCTTAGTATCGTTTAGCGATTCAAGATGGAGGGTCAATTTAAGCACCCCTTTTCGGCGATAGTTGCAGGTCCGTCGGGATGTGGGAAATCGTATTTTATCGTTGATTTTCTAAAAAATATCGAAACCGTCTGTGATACAGGTTTTGAAAAAATTATCTGGTTTTACAGTGAGTGGCAGCCTTTATTCAAAGATCTCTCTGTTGAGTTTCAAAAGGGTTTACCTGATATGGAACAGTTTGACGGGGAAAAACCTGTCTTAATAATAATTGACGATCTAATGCGTGAAACTAACGGCTCCGTGGTTGATATTTTTACAAAGGGCTGTCATCATCGAAATCTAAGTGTGTTTTTCTTAACGCAGAACATATTTCATCAAGGACGTGGACAGCGGGATATTTCTCTCAACGCCCATTACATAATTTTGTTTAAGAACCCACGTGACAGAGCTCAGATACAGCATTTAGCAAGACAGATTTTGCCTGACAATCCAAAATTTTTAGAATCCGCATACCAAGATGCTACCTCAAGCCCACATGGGTATTTATTGTTCGATTTAAAACAGAATACTCCGGATGTGCTACGTTATAGAACAAACATATTCGGGCCTCAAGGTATTTGCCAAGTATATATAGCGAAAAAAGGGTTTAAGTCTCACAGTCATAAAGATTACATCATATATGATGGCTGACGTTTTAATCGAGAACACTGATATCCTACGTGCATTAGCCCGATTAAGTAAAAGTCAACGTGACGCTTTATTGAAATGTTTGGATAGTAAACAGGTAGAGTGTATTTGCGAGTGTGCACATAACATTTTAAAAGGTCGTGTCCCTCTGTCAGTTGATCAGAAGCAGCGACTCTCTCAACATAAGCACACTTTAAGACGCTTGGCACAGCGAGGCGAATCTATAAAAAAGAAGAAACAGTTTCTTGTGCAGAAAGGTGGTGCATTTCTACCACTGCTGTTAGGACCATTACTCGGCGGAATTCTGGGTAATCTGTTTCAATAACCATGGACCACACTCTGAAGAAGATGATTATTCTACCGATGGACTTTATACAGCGCTTACAGGCACCAGATGTTACACAAAACAACATTTTAACGCAGCTGGGTAACGTTATGGATAAAGTTTTAAAAACTAAAATGACCGACCATGACAAATGGCAGCAGTACAACCAAGTTCTTCAAAGGTATCTACACTTTTCTAATCAGTTACGTCAGCCCACCAGTATAACAATTAGCGGTGACGCTGTTTCTGATGATATTAGAGATTTACCGCAACGCAAAGGTCTGACAGACGACGAGATAGTATCAACGCTTCCGCCTTCATATAAGAGAAAGAAGAGCGATGAGGTAGGGGGGAACGGCAAATCTCAAAATCATGATGATGATGATGAGGAAGACTCACGGTTCAAGAAGAAGAAGAAAACCGATAAAGCATGTTATTAAATAATAATGATGTATTGTTGTTGTTTATAATAATAATAATAATATATTTTCAAAACGTTAAGCTTTCCTTCGGTTTTGTTAATAAACCTGTTTTTTTTCCTAGCGGTGCTCCACCGTCTTGATTCATGTTTGCAAGTTTACAAGTTTTCGCTTTAGCGTGTTTTCGCTCTCTCGTGTGTGTGTGTGTGTGTGCGCTTACGTGCGTGCGTGCGAGCGTACGTACGGGCGTGCGAACGCTCGTACGTGTGAGCGTGCGTACGTGCGAGCGTGCGTACGTTCCTTTTGATCCTCGTGCTAAAGCAGTGCTAGTCGATTGTATGTAGTTGTAGGCCCTATTGTGTTGACTAAGAGCTATAATTGGAAGCGTTGCTTGCTATACCCTGGCCGTGGAGTTATGTTCAATTAGCTTTTTTTTGACGTATTTGATGTTTTTATTTATGATAAGATCAGGCTTGCATGTAAAGTAATATAGAGGTGAAACTAACTAGCTAATGTGTTTTGCTGCTACACGTATCACAGTATTGAAGATTCTGTTTATGTATTAGAAAAAGGTACTACAGCTTCGAAACAGAGTGCAGATAAAAATTGAAGAAAGTGAATACGGTACAACTTCGGCGAGCAGACTTAAAGGTTTTAAGTGTGTACAGCATTCCCAGAGCAGCGTTGAAACCATTTAATTTAGAGCTAACCTCGTGTCCATGTAATAATGTCTGATAAACTATTAGGGTTATTAGCTTGCTTTATAGGTTACAATATAATCGTTCAAGGTGCAGATGATGAGGAGATTGTATCTCAAAAAAATCTCATGTGATCTCGTGAGATGTGTATAGCTTTTCTTAAAAAATACCTGCGAGGCTGTCTCATTCAAAAAATATCATGCAAAAAAACATCAATAATCGTTAGCAATGTAACTGTATCCGCTATTATGCTTTCTTAATGTATCACTAGTATAGCTTTTTGATATCGAGAGAAGAAGCAAGATTTCGAACGTTGTATTTTCAGAGCTCTATCGAAATCAATTAAATTTAAGAATAATCCCATCTCTATGTAATAATAGACGTAGTATAAAGTTACATATTTTAAGTATTTAATGTGTAATCACTGTATAATGAGTTTTATTATTATGATGCAACATTAGTGGTATTAGACGTTTTTAAAATATTTGTGTTTTGAATGTAAATTTTTGTAAGTACAACATAATTATTAAATACGAATTCAGGTTTTCTGTATTACTTTCTAAATAGTTAATGTCCGGTATGTAATCGAGTGTTTTATATTCAGCCATTCACAAAGCGTGTTTTAGTGAGGTACGTTGTATAAAAATTTCAGTTTAGCATATGGCAGCGTTGAAGGAAAAACTTCTAAAGGTAAGCGTATTATTTTTAATATATGTTTTTTACCTGATATTGCTAACAAAAATATCGATAAAGATTTTTAAAAATGTATTATCATGCTTATAGGATAACGTCATAAGATCAGCCCTACAAAATAGTAAGTACGCATTCGTGGATTTTAAAGTTGTAGTTATTGTTAATTCACTTATATAATAATAAACCATTAAAACCTTTTGCCTTTTATCTCCGTTATATCAACTTGATATTCTTAAAAACATGTTATTTTAATTTAACTTTATGTTATATAAGTAATTATTACTTTTTAATGGGTTTTTACAAATGTTAATGAATACATTACAATGAAACAATTTTGTGTGTAAGTAATTGAACATGCAAATAAATCAGATATGATGTTCCGAATGTATAGGTGGTGGCTGTTTAGAGGATCTGCCTATACATAAAGCATCATTCCATTAGGGTAGAAATTATTTATTATTTCACGTCATATATAATTAGATTTGAATGTATTCATTTTCAACTGTAATCTGATTTCCGCAAAACTGTAAGACATAATTTCGGTTGATTGGTTGAGATTGATCTGGTGATCGAGCGTGCTTTGTTTGAGATTGATTAATTAATTGAATTGTTTGTGTGTGTGTGTGTGTGTGTGAGAAAGAGAGAGGGGGAGGAAGAAACAAGATAGAGCAAGAGAGAGGTGTGCTTTATCAGCTTCTGTTATAGAAAATGTTCATTAGTCTTTACGCCGCTAGATGGCACTAAAATCAATTTTTACTAAAAGGGGCCAGGGGGCGAAGGCCTGAGAACAAGTTGCGAAGCCCTACACGTGTCGCACAATAACCTCCTTATTAGAAATACAACGTTTTAGGTAAAAGATCATCCAATAGCATGTGGCCATTTTAAAGCAATAGGGTCGATAATTTTAATAATAATATCTTATTAATTATGCAATTTCCAACATTGTATGCGTGTGCATTTGCTTAACCTCCAGGGGCACTGTTCTTAATATAGCCAGAAGGACCTTAATACCACCAAATAACCCTAAGATTAACCCTAGACCAGCCCCGCTCTAAATACAACCTGTAGATAGCCATTAAAATAAATGTAATAACAATTTTATTGGTAAAAAATACGCTAATAAAATAAAATGGGGAAATACAGTCAATGTGTACGTAATTATTATTATCTAATCAATTATTTAAATAATATCTGATAAACAAGTTCTAATAAATGTTAATAGTAAAATATAAAATTAAATAAACTATCTTTTACATCATTTTCCAGGGGCTAAAAATAATTAATTAATAAAATAATTAAAGATCATAATCATCTTAAAGCTATCAGATTAAGAATTTCCCTAGGATAATTAATTAATAAAAATAATTAAAAGATCACCATCTCAAAATAAGGGTAATAAATACGGTCCTTTACGTATGCCATTAAAAATCAAATACTTTAATTAGGGATGAAAAAGAAAGGTTTCAAAATACGCTCTCTCACGTGAGTGTAAAAAATAAGGGTTGAAAACACGGTCTCGCACGTGCGCAAGTAAAAAATAATTAGGGTTGAAAAGGGCATTCGAAAAGAAAGGATACGGTGTCACACGAGGGTATATAAAAATAAGGGTTGAAAATGCGGTCTCACACGTGGATGTGTAAAAATAGGTGTGAAAAAATACGTCCTACACGTAAGCGAGTAATAATAAGGGTGGAAAAATACGTCCTACACGTAAGCGAGTAATAATAAGGGTGGAAAAATACGTCCTACACGTAAGCGAGTAAAAATAAGGGTGGAAAATCCGGTCCCCCACGTAGGCATATAAAATAGGGTGTAGGTGGGGCGTGAAAAAAATGAGGGGAGGGGAAGGTGCCCCTCTTCTACTAGTAAGAAATAAATAATTATTATTTTAAATATTATTGAGATAATGCCGTAAATAATAATTTATTCAATCTATTTCAGTTCCGATATCATAGTAAACAGCACTTTTGCGTACGCACCAGTTCCCCCTTTAATATGTGCAATTCCATCGCACATGAATTTGCCAAGCCCTACTTCATCGCGAAGTATAAAAGTCAAAGTTGTGATATAATTCGACACTCTGCTCTGTAAAACACTTCTTTGTGGATTTCTCCGCAACCCGCTTTTAATAGCAATTTATTACTATTCCTGTACTTAGAAAATTTCTCTGTTAGAGAATATCAAGCATGAACAGCTCGTAAAACTAGTTCTTGCAATTTACCTTATTGTTACAACGTATTTCACCATTTCGAAATCCGACCTGTATTATAAAAATATTTAAAGAATTTCTGTGACACAAACAATCCCTAAATAAATAATTTGACGCTAAAGAGGGACTAGCTCCTATACCAAGTTGCCCTATGAACTGATCTTTCGGCATAAGACTGGCTTGGTATCGATCCCTTTTCATGTAACGATGCTTGAAGCTCGTCTGGAGGATCAAAACTAATGGTAGCACCTTTGGAACGTCTTATTATTATTCCACCCTTAAAAATTTTACTTATTTAAAGTGCCCGAATTAACGTTAAATAAATAGAACCGCTAAGAATTTGCTGGTTAAGCTGAAGTTACCTAACACGGCCGTTAGCAAATTCCAAACCTACACCCGCGGTATTACCCACGAAGTTCTACTTATTTAGAGTGTCCATATTAACTCTGAATAATTAGGATCCCTAAGAGTTTACTAAGTGCGGCTCCAGATTACCTTGGCCGCGAGCGAACTCACAATCAAACCCCCTGTATATGTAAATATCCCTAGAATCGCCTTGTGTAAATATTACCGAAAATAAACAAACTCAGACATAACGGTAACGTTTAATTTCCTTTTATGACAATAAATAAATAAAACATGTCGTTTCCTAATATTTAATGCAAATACAAGGCTGCATTAATTGTACAAGGTTATTTCCTAGCTTTAATTTATTTAGAACATTGGAGTAAAATATCCCAATAAACCATTTAAAGACCTCCGATACATAGTGAACAATTCACACCGATTAAATAACGTTCTTATTGTAAATAATAAATCTTTCATTGACCTTTAGTGATACAACCATCACATCTGGCGAAAAATTGCATATACGCATAAACTCCATTAAATAAAAGTAAACGAATGCACGATTTCGTCCCCAATTAATTATTTTTTAGCCCTATGCATATATTTAGTTTAATTAGGATATAAGAATAATTATAGTTATTTGAACCCTTTCCATATGTATACAAAAACAGCATTCTAAGCAGTTCAAGGTCCCGATTCAGCGTGACATTTAATTTAAATTGGTCACAAGTTAAACTTTCTCTTCAGACTTAATTATACTAAAATCCTTCTATCCAGGTGGTCCAATAATTAATCAAAGTTCAATGAATGATTCCACATTATAGAAAAGGAACTGTATTATGAAAACCTCAATTTTCAAGTATAATTTGTCAATTAAGATAAATTTCAAACTTCAACATACCTGTTGATATTAATTATCCAATTAATCTGGTGAATATACACATATTCTTCCGAAGTAAAACTAACCACATTTATAACGTTATTTTTCACTTCAAAACCGGCATATCATTTTTTTTATACTTTCAAAACGTATAATTGACGTCGAATTAGAGAAACGCACCGAAAGAAAACCAAACTCCCTAGCACCAACGTGTGTTCTCGAGGCCGTCACCCTCTACACCCGGCAACAAGGTAGATCATCTACCCACCAGGAGCCAAGACGAAAACAACCACCTATGATAAAATCTTAGTTTATTTTCATGCCAGGACATTATTCATTTTAGTGTCATTATATAATACTAATTTAATTTCCTTTTTCTTTCCAGTATTTTTTTGTGATGCTAACCAGAATATAATTTTGTTTAAATGTGGTTATACCGTACCTGATTATTTAAAAGTTATAAGAGTCTAAAACCAGAACCCACACCCACACCGCACTGTAGCTAGTCAAGGTATATTAACTACACCCGCATAGTGGAATTTTAATTTGTTAAGGACCCGACAGGGCCTTACAACGTACATGTACACACACACACACACACGCACTCAAAAACACAGACACACTAATTTTAAGCTTTAGCGTGTGTACGTGCGTGCACACGCACACGCACAAGCACACATAATACACACACACACACACACACACACACACACACACACACACACACACACACACACACACACACACACACACACACACACACACACACACACACACACACACACACACACACACACACACACACACACACACACACACACACACACACACACACACACACACACACACACGACACACACAACACTACACACACACACACGACACACACACACACACACACACACACACACACACGTACACACACGTACACGTACACTACAGTACACGTACACGTACAGTACACGTACACGTACACGTACACGTACACGTACACGTACACGTACACGTACAGTACACGTACACGTACACGTACACGTACACGTACACGTAACGTACACGTACACGTACACGTCACGTACACGTACACGTACACGTACACGTACACGTACACACGTACACGTACGTACACGTACACACGTACGTACACGTACACGTACACGTCGTGACACGTACACGCGACACGACACGTACACGTACACGTACACGTACGACAGTACACGTACACGACTACACTACACTACCAACACTACACATACACATACACATACACATACACACATACATACACATACACATACACATACAACATACACATACACATACACATACAATACACATACACACATACACATACACATATACACATACGCATACACATACACATACACCTACACACACGAACGCGCACAAAACTACGCCCGCAAACACACTAATACACATATATATATATATATATATATATATATATAGCGTGTGCATGTGCGGATGCGTGTGCGCGTGCGTCTGAGTGCGCGTGCTCGAGCGCGTGCGCGTGCGCGTGCGTGTGCGTGTGCGTGTGCCTATGCGTGTGCGTGTGCGTTTACGTGTGCGTGTGCGTGTGAGTGTGCGTGTGCATGTGTGCGTGTACGTGTGTGTGCGTGCGTGTGTGCGTGTGCGTGTCGTGTGCGAGCGTGTGCGTGTGTGCGTGGTGCGTGTGCGTGCGTATGCGTGTGTGTGTGTGTGTGTGTGTGTGTGTGTGTTGTGTGTGTGTGTGTGTGTGTGTGCGTGTGCGTGTGCGTGTGCGTGCTGTGCGTGTGCTGTGCGTGCGTGCGTGGTGCGTGCGTGTGCTGCGTGAGCGTGCGGGTGCGTGTGCGTGCGCGTGAGCGTGTGATGTGCGTGTGCGTGTCGTGTCGATGCGTTTGCGCGTGCGTGTAAGTGCGCGTGCTTGACCGCGTGCGTGTGCGCGTGCAAGTGCGTTTGCGTATGCGTGTGCGTGAGCGTTTGCGTATGCGTGTGCGTGTGCGTGTGCGTGTGCGTGTGCGTGTGCGTGTGCGTGTGCGTGTGTGTGTGCGTGTGAGTATGCGTGTGCGTGTGCGTGTGAGCGTGTGCTTGTGCGTGTGCGTGCGGTTGTGCGTGAGCGTGTGCGTGTGCGTGTGCGTGTGCGTGTGCGTGTGCGAGCGCTTGTGCGTGTGTGCGTGTTCGTGTGCGTGCGCGTATGCGTGCGCGTGTGGGTGTGTGGCTGTGTGTGTGTGTGTGTGTGTGTGTGTGTGTGTGTGTGTGTGTGTGTGTGTGTGTGTGTGTGTGTGTGTGTGTGTGTGTGTGTGTGTGTGTGTGTGTGTGTGTGTGTGTGTGTGTGTGTGTGTGTATGTGTGTGTAAACAAATTTTTTAAAGATAATTCAGTTTTACGCAAGTTTTCTTTATAGAATTGTTTGATACGGAACTAAATAAGCTTTAAAAGTTATTTTATTAATTAAATAAGATTAAGAGCGGGTAAACTGTATTTACGATAATTAAATAAAAAGTATTATAGCTACATTTTTATATTTCTGCTACGTAAGTTGAAAGTTCATGCGTTAATCTACATTGGTTATCTTTAATGCTAAATTTTGGAAAGCTTTACAAACTGTAAATATAGAAATGTGTACCAACTACCGTTAATAAATGAGCAAATTGATCTATTATATTCGCCTTTACTAGAGCTATTCGATGATGCACAAAAAGATAAGCTAGGCCTTTAATGAGTATGTCTCAAATTTTTAGTTATGTTTTTCCCTAAAGCTTCAAGGGAATGCTTTAACACCTGCAGGATTTAGTTTGTACGTTCATACAAAATTATTAGAAGTAATATAATTTTACTCTAAAATCGTAATATCTACCTAGAACACGAATTATTTGTTACTTTAGTATAAAATACTGATTTCGCACAAATTTACAAGTATATTATTATTTATTAAACAACAATTTAAAACCATTCTAAGTATCTCAAGTAACTTCAAGCAATTTTAAATTTAAACTAAATTAAACAGGAATTCATCGTTCTGCTCTTGAAGTAGGTAAGCTGCAAAGTTCCATTTAATTTGACATGGCAAGATCAAGTGACATTTCAAACTGAAATGGTTTGAATTGATTTCAATTTAGTTCACACTTGGTGCGAAATTAACATTTTCTCATGACAGTGAAAATATTACATAGATTAATGGTTTTATATGTGCTCGATTAAATAAAAATTTAATTTAAAATGAGTAAGATGGGACATTTGGTTCTTAGTATATTGATAAAAAAAAGTTTTATCACTTATTCCTCTGTTTTGAGTCGTAGTTTAGAAGTCAAGCCACAACATTAAATCTATGGCTAACAATATTATAAAATAAAATATTTTTAACGCGTTAATCGCCACTTGAACCAACAGGCGATTCACAACTGAAAGAGCCGCCCAGGCTCTGTGACCCAACACGGGCTTCACTGCTCGCTTGGTTATTACCGCAGCTTACTCAGTAAGGGAGGGTGAGGGTCCGGAACATATTCTGAGCCCAGAACTTTTTTGTTTTGTTATTAAGTTAAAAATACCTTTATTATAAGCGAAAATACATTCTTATCAACAAAATAGTTTGAAAATAACCTATATTATTTTTCACATTTACAAACTGCAGAGAGGCGTGCTAAGCAATACAGCTTTACGCATTTTTTACTAGAAAATCTAGAATTTGGTGTCTGCAACTGTCCCTCTTTTTGACCTTCCCTATCACTTATTTTTTCGTAGCATGTAACACATCTACGACTGTCTGTGTTCTCATTCTCTTTGAATGTGGTAATGGATAAATTGCCTTTGGTTATTTTTTTGAACAAAATATATCTATTTGGCATAGAAGTATCCAATAACAAATCACACGCAAGTTTTCGCTACCATTTTATCTCTTTTCTTAAGGCTGACGAATAAGATTTAAGTTGGTCATACAGATTACTGCATTATTTGCTATCGTTATAATCACAAGTAAGAGTGGGTTTGTCAATATCCTCACCTCGTTTTGCAACTTTCTTTATAACTGCTGTGTTCGTACTAAAGCAAAGTACGTCGCGGTTGCCTTGCCACGTTAGAACAACGATTCTATAATGTTCTCTTGCAATAATCTCCCCTAAGAACATCCTATACTCTCTCAATTTGTAATAAGAACAGAAACTGTACTCACTTTTTCACTCTTTTCGGTAAAATTTCCACGTCAGAAGAATTTTCACTTTCAGAGTCAGGGTTACATTCTTCTGAAGAAGCGCCTTCAATTGGTCCTTCCTCTTCTTCTTCAGAAAGAATTTCGTTCCACAAATGTTGCTAATACCCAAATTCTGTTAGTAATCACCACCCATTTGTGTTAAAATGCACTTAGTAGATGTATAACTAAGTATCAAGCATAAAAATGAAGTCTAGACTTGCAACAATGCGAGTACGGACATACGAATCTCAAGGTGAAAGCCACGCAGGCGCTCTGAGAATCGGATGTTGGCTTTCAATTTGAAAATATTGTTTTTTATAACAATACTGTAGACATTCATTTAATAATGTTAAATGGGTTCATTATGATATTCTACAACAAATACTAATAGAAGAAAAAATTTTCCCGAGGAGAAAAATGTATACTGCCCTGCTTGAGCGGTTAATGTTTTAACGAGTTATTTCCTACGTTTTATTTTATATTCTTTAACCTTCATTAGTGGAATTATATATTTAATACTAGTACATAATACACTTGTAAGTTTCGAAGTTACTAGTAAGTTTTCTATAATACCTCCTCAAGAATGTATGCGTTTATTAAATAATTTTTTGTTTAATAACAATGATGAATTAGTTACAAGAACGAATTTCATCTATATGATAATAAAAATTATTTTACTTCCAATAATAAGATTTAAAAATGTTTCGACCATTTTGGATACTATCTTTAGTTTATAAGATCAAATTCTTGAATTAAAGATTTCATTTTGGTTTCGTTATGTTGATGATATTTTAGCATGGTTTGATAGTTCATCATATATCTTTGTAAAAGAAACAGCATAAGCAAATGGCTACACTTCAAATATAATCGACACTTTAGTTAAAAATGAAGAATATAAATTATCTATTAAAAACGTGAGCCAAATTAAAACTGAACTGACAGACAATAAATACATATAAATTTCATATTTTGGAAAATATCGGGAAAGTAGCTCATACATTGTAAAATAACAAGAAATACAAAATAGCTTTGAAAACTAATTCCAATGGCCTTAAATGTGCATCCAACTAACGACATTTTGAAGTCGGGTATTTATAAACTGAACTGCACATTCTGTAATTCTATTTATATTAGACCAACACTTAGGAACTTTCATATTGGATAAAAAGCACATTACATGTTACCAATAACTTATGACTTCACAAAAAAATATTTTTGAAATAAAAATGAAATTAGATGTTTGGAAGCACTCGACATTTTAAACATAAACAGAAAGTACCTTTAACTAACGAACATGTTGATCTTATAGACCTTTAACGGAGTGTTCGCTGTTTTGCCTTAACGATTTGTTACCATAATAATGATACATGTTGTATTGAAATGCTGTGAGAAATAAATAATTATATCAAAGAAATTGAGGAATTATATTTTATTTAAATCATCAGTGTTATTTTTCTATTTTGTACATTTTAAGTCAAGACACTAAAACAGTTACGATTCAAATTTGATAACCACGTTGGTATGGTGCATTCACTAGGACTCTTTCTTAACAATGTCGGGTCGGAATTAGGTTTATATATTATATATGCAATAGCTAATAGGAAGAGGAAAAGGTTTTATAGAAAAAGCAAAAAGCATAACTTATACTGAATTTAATTACCTACTTCTAATACACTCGATTGGTTATATTTTCTTCGTGCATACTCTTACCTAAATAATATTCTTCATTCTTTCTTTTGAAACAAACAAAATACACCCACGTATCACTCAAAATTGAAAAACACCGAATGCATTCAATTGTCAGAGTTCCAGTGTTCCAGATCCTTCCTTTGAATCACTTTTGCTCTACACACGAAAAATATTTACATAATTCCTTATTATTATATTTACATATACTACATCCCCCCTTGAGCACAAAAAGGAACATTTTATTTTTGTTTTTTCATTTGTTTTCCAATGTTCATAATTTCCTTAACCTATCAGGAATTTTTCCGCCTTTGACGTTTTACTTAAAATTGCTTTCACTTGTTTCTTTTTAGAAGGTTATGCAATCAAAAATGTTTCACTATCTCAAAATAGACTTCTTAGCTCATTTTACGATATTCACAAGGTTTCGTCGAGAACGGCCATGGTATGTGTGGGGGGGGGGGGAGTGCGTCCGTGCGTGCGTGGGAACGTTGGTGTGGATGTGGGTGTCGGTGTGGGTATAGGTGAAGGTGTGGGTGTGGGTGTGGGTATGTGTGAGTGTGGGCGTGGATTTGGATGTGTGTTTGTGCGTGTGCGTGTGCATGTGCGTGTTCGTGTGCGTGTGTGTACGTGTGTATATGTGTGCGTGTGCGTGTACGTGTGCGTGTCCGTGAGGGGGTGCGTGCGTGTGTGCGTCCGTGCGCGCGTGCGTGCACGTTTGTGTGGATGTATGTTAGTATCCAAGATAGACCCAGAACGATAAACAGCATGTACTTTGAATTTTGTATTTAAGCATGATTTCATTTCTTCTAAACCAGATTAGATGTTTTAGGAGCACTTTTTGGTTTTTACCAAATAATTTTGAAACAGATGCATAAATCAGATGCATACAAATACACCCATATAGATCTTAAAAGTACAAATTAATTAGGTGCTTCGCAATTTTTGATACGACGGTTAATTTGACGGAAAAAAATTCCTGAATCCGAATAACGATTATTATGTAACAAAACATATGGACATATTCTGTAAATATAATTTAGTTTTACATTATGTTTGTCTTTCTTCATTCGAAACCAACTAAGTCTTAAAAATTAATTAAATAAGATTTTAAATGTTTAAACCTTATTATCCATATATTATGAGATCGGGCGATTTTGAATTTTTTCTTCGTTAGCATCTGATACCTAGTAACCTTTATCTGACATGAAGGTTTAAACGTTTATCTGACATTAATTATTGTTGTTGTTTTTACAATGTTGCCTGTTTTCATTTTGAACATATTACAAAACAATGATTTTCTTTTAATTTTCACTTTGTGAAGGTATTGTGTTGTTCCACACCAAAGAACATTGCTGTTTTTATGTAACGATAATAATTTATAATCGCCAAAAAGGTTAGATGATTTGACCTTTATTACTTTATACCGACCCTCATATTAATACAATTTTTGTCTAATTTGACTTTCCTTATTAATTTATACATAGAATCTTTAACACTTAAAATGTAGCGTGTTAGAGTACGATTCTTATCAAAACTGTTACGAGTGAAATTTTAGAAAAATCGGAAGTAACAGATAGGGAAGAGGCCGGTATCTCAGAGGAATAAAGGGCCTGGGCGTGTTATTACTTTTGCGATTAGGATAGCCTTGTAATACATAAAACACAATAAGGGTAAGTCATAAATAATGTGGACACCAGATTGTCCAGATTGTTTACAATCGTTAATATTGGGGTCTAAATACCTATATGAGAGTATTCCACAGCTAAGTTCAGAGCAAACAAAAAACTTGCTTACCTTAGATCGCATAGCCAAGTGAACGAGTAAGCTGAAAGCGTATATCCCGCGTAAAACTTCAAAATATTTGTACGTAATCTCACATGCTATGACTAGATGATCGGTCACCAACCTCTCTACATTTACGTTACGTTAAATCTTAAAGAAATTTTATATCTTAAAATAAAAATAATAGGAAAAACAAAGAAATGGTAAATATTCTAATAGGGTAAACTCTCGTAAACTACTACGTTAAAAATTTTCATCAAAATCTTAAAATAAAAACAAATGTACGTTGCCGCTGTAAAGTTGTGAAAATAAAAAATTTCCATAAGAAAAGTAAACCACTCAGTAATTTGAATGTAAAAATATTTTTTCTTTTAAATTTAGTACCACTTAAATCATAATTCTGTGAAAAATGGAATGAAGTCACATACAGTAATACACTCAGTAACGAAATTATGTTCTCAACTTTATAAACACTGTTCACATATTATGATAATAGAAAAATAAACAATCAGAGTATTGGTACAGTTCTCAAATCACAAATTAATTTACTTTCGGAACGGAATAAAGCGCAACCTTTCGTACGTATAATTCTATTAGTTGAATCGAGATGACTCTTGCAAGTTTCAAATTTCCAAAATAGTCTATCTTAATTACCTTGATTTTAATTAACACCTTAAAGGAAGATAATAACGTCGAAAACATAATTTTGACAAATTTTCGTAATATGAATTCTATACAGCACTAAGAATAAAAAATAACACAATATGTAACATTACGATACACGGGTGAATACACTTTCGTAAAATTATCTTAACTGTCTGAAGGCTTTTATAGAAAACTATACACAAAAGGAAACGTATTCCTCCGTCTAAATAAATACAAATAAAACAACATCAAAATAAAAAGTAAACGTAGAAAACTAATTACTTTAATTCGCACAAAATGATCACTCCAAATTCCCCCTATTGCGGTAAGGCAATACTCGTGCAGTTGACCCTTTTGGCAATTGATCGGTGGATACCAATGCTCTTGACTCCATGTCACGGCTTCCAATACGGCAACTTCAAAGTCGTCAAACTTCAACGATCCGACTATTTTTAAATTTTATTTACACGAATTTAGTGGCGAAAACATTTAAGCCAAAACCAGGTGATTAATAACTGTTATCTGGTTTAATACATGTAAACATTAATTTATTTATCTACTATCAACATGTAATGTCAAACTTTACGGCATTTAATGACGTATCGTAATGTCTTACTTTACCGCGCTAGTGCGGTAAAGTATTACTTACCGCACTATTGCGGTAAAGTAAAAGTGAGAATAAAATAATTACTAAAATAAAATCTAACAAAATTTAATAAACCATTTATTATAAATATTAATAATAAAATTCTTGCAATTAGAAATCTTTAAACCAGATGTAGTGGCAACACTAACGTTGTCCACAGAAGTGGTAATCTGAGTTTGATTAAACTTTACAATGACAATTATATAATTCGCCTACTTGGATAATACATTTCGCTGACATTTGTCTATATGGTTAAAACTGTTAATAGTAGATGAAACGTTGTACGATGTTCGTATCGTAATTTCATATTACGATACCGGATGGGTTATCAAACTCGGCCTTCGGACTCGTTTGACAGAAAATTTGTTAATAACTATACCTATGAAGATTTTAAATATCCTAATATTCGAAGCAAATCTAAGGAAAATTTCATCCACTCGTGACAAAACCTAATTCATACTGTTAGTATTCTATCTCGCTATATACTGTGTTGTTTAAAGAAATACACCAAAATGTATCCAAACACTCATGGTGTGGAACAACACACGACATTCCAGCCTTCAAAGTAGAAATTAAAAGAAATGGAATAATTTTAATAATAATTCTTTTAGAATAAACATTCACTGCCATTCTTAATACTTTCATGACGAAAACAGGCATCATTGAAAAAACAACAACAATAACCTATGTCAGATGGACGTTTAAACCTTCATTTCAGATAGAGATTAATAGATATAACGGATACTAACCCAAAAAAAATCCAAAGGCGCCCGATACTATAAAAATTTCGACTATACAGTTTTCAATCCAATATAATTTTCTGACTTATTTATCTTCGTATTATGAACTTTATAAAGAAAAGTTAAGCAAATTTAAATTATTTAAAAAAAAACATGTTATGCATACCATTTGATACAAAGTTGATCGATATTCAGATATTGAAAAAATTTGAACGCCAAAATTGCACCTCAATAACTGTTTGCCGCAAAATATGCGTCGTATGAAAAATTACATAGAGCATAATTACTCGATATGCTTAAGATGTACATGTATCTAAATCTTAGAAATATGTAGCCGTTTCAGAAATATTTCATAATAAAATTCTCTCTCTGCTACTGGATTTTTAAAAAATCTAATCAGCTCCAGGAGAAATGAATTGATAAACAATTTCTAGTACGTACGTGTTATGGTTCTGGAGTTATCGTGGATATTAACATACATACCTACGCACACGCACGCACGGATGTACGCACGCACGCACACCCGCCCGCCCGCACGCACGCACACAGTGACACTTTCTTAAACATGGTAAAATGAGTTAATAAGTCGATTTTGCAATAGTGAAAAAAAGTCGATTGCATAACTTTGTACACTTACATATTTATGTGTAGGTTGAGACTTAAAAAAAGATTCACATTTTTATGATTGATTTTTAGTGCTGCCAAGATTCTATGCGATAACATTTATTTGCTTTATGCCCAAAATTTTTGTACATGTTACGTTTGTTAAAAAACTGTACCTTAGTTTCTCTTCTAAAATGTATTTATTAAAATGTAGTGGGTAGTTTCAAATGCTGATAAGGGGAAACGGTTTTTTATGTAGTTTACAACTGATATATTTGACAATCTCTACACCTTTATAGATGTAGATCTACGTAAAGCGTGATTATATATATATATATATATATATATATATATATATATATATATATATATATATATATCGTTCTACATCACGCTTTAAAATTTCCCAAATGTAATATCTCCTTATATTTGCACAGATTCTACTAACTCCTGCCCGGTGGAAATATATGAAGGCTATTTGCTATTATTAGAAAATTTGGAATACTGGGTTAGCGACGGGATCTGTAATATACAAAGTACACTTAGATATACACAAAATTAGAAACACTGAACGTGTTTCAAATCTAAGTGGCCAAACGCTGATAATGATAACTTAGTTATTAAAACGTGTTTGTTCCTTTTAAAAGTTTGTGGTACGTCGGTGTGTTTTGAATGTTTAGTATTAGTTGTCTTGTTTCATTACATTCTATTCCTTTCGTACCCACCCACCCACGCACGCACGCACGTACGCACGCACGCACGCACGCACGAACGCACCCATGCACCCACGCACGAACCCATGCACGCACGCACCACGCAAGCACACACACGCACGCACGTACGCATGCACGCACGAACGAACGCACGTAGGTACACACACACACACACACACACACACACCACACACACACTCACACACTCACACACTCACACACACACACACACACACGCAGGCACGCACGCACGCACGCACCCACGCACGCACGCACGCATGCACGCACACACGCACGCACACACAGACACACACACACACACAAACACACACGCGCGCGCCACACCCACACACACACACACACACACACACACACACACACACTTTGCCGCCTTACCTTTTTGTTACTTTGTTTTTTTTTGGTATTCTGTGTTCATTAGTAATACTCCCAATGCCGATTTGAAGCGTTTAGGATATGAGCTCGAAAACAGTATTGCGTTATATAATCTATTCCCTTTACTGTGTCATAGAAAAGTTAGACTATTCTATTTACCAACCTTCCTTTGTCTGTTACATAAAGCAAAAATTCAACTTCATCTAGAATATAATTTTCACGTTTGGGTTGTTGCTCCTCAACATGCTCTCGATATCGTTGATCGCATTCAATGAAGTGTGTTTAGGTTTATAAATGACCCGTATTTGACTTCTGACATACAGCAAAGAAGAATCGTTTGAATTATTTCTTTTTACTATCGGCATTACAATGGCTCTTGTGTTGTCGAATTACATTATTTTATACCATCTTGGGCCATATTTGTTGGGGTATTCAGTTCGCTCATTCACGTCATTAATATGCAGTACAAATCTGAACTTGTTGCACCGAACGGACTCCTAAACTCTGGAACAATCTTCCTATTTCATAGGCTGTCAGGTTGCGTTGACGCACCCTGTATGTAGGATGTTATAATGACGTGTATTATGTGTTTTGAGTACGGCTGTATTGAGTTTGAACGAAAAAAATTTTTTTGTGTATATGTATAATGTATGTGGGTGTATGATACGCCACTGGAAATGTAGGAGAAATATAATTCGGTATGTAGATACGTGTATTTGAATATTATAGAGACTTTAGTGTTGGACTAATTAGATTCTGATGAATGTAAATGTGAAGAAAAATTTGTCGATGGGACGATAATGCTTGCCACTGTATTGCTACTGTTTTGCTACTTGATAAAGAATGGAATGTTGGAAGATAGATGAGTAATCTTTGCCAGAAGATGTGAAGTATAAGTGTAAAATGTTTTAGAAAATATGTAGAGAAAGATTGGGTATGTTTAAGTGTTAATTTCAGAAAGTTTTCGTAATGTTGTGCAATTGTTTTGAGAATATATGTATGTATATGGGATTCGAGACATTAGACGGTACTTATTTTTGCAAATGTTGAGGAAGGAGATCGAGCGCAGGTTGGAGATAAATGTTGAAAGTTGCGTAATGGTCCAGAGTGGCTACTGAATGAATGTAATGACAAAAAATGATTTCTTCATGAAGTAATTGTAAAATTTGTAAGTGAAAACAAATATGGCGATGTATTGTAATTACACGCGTGCTTGTATAGATTGTAGTAGCTATTGGCACTATGAAGTTTTGAATGAATACTATTGGAGAATATAGCGCGGAAGGAAGACATGTTTAAAGATGGATGACTGAAGTTATAAATAGGAAAGTCAGGGATTGACGGGAGCTTTTTCGTTTTTGGCTGTTGCTCGTGGTGAATGTTGGGGAAACGCGCGCGAGGTAGTGTGGTTTAGAATGGGTTAAGTTGGAGTTGTATTTGTGAATAATAGTGAAGGCAGTCATTGTTTAAACAACTGCGTTACCCGAAAGGGGATGAATCGTATAAGACATTCATAAATAAAACAATTAATTAAATTGAGATTGAAGATAAAATTAGTTTGTTTATTTTAAAGAAAGTAAAAAGTGCATAAGCAGATTTATAAAAAGTTAACAGTTATTACGTTAGTGTTAAGTGCAGCGCGTGTTCTTGTACCGATATTGAGTTAAAATTATTTATGAGACCACCTTTAAGTAAACGAAATTTTCGTAATAAATTAAGCCAATGTTAAGTTAATTTTTATGTGAGATTAAAAGTTTATTTGTGTAAAGAAGGACTAAACTTTCCTAAAGGTTGCTAGAAATTTTAAGAGGCAACCAAACTTATACAGATTATTACGTGTTATTGGACTATTTGTGAGTACAGAAAGGAATAAGTGTTTGTGAAATTGTGAAGCACTGGTTATATGGCTTCATGCAATTTAAGGATTACAAATGGACTACAAATAATTGATTTACGGAAGAAAGAAGAAAGAAAAGCGTAGGATTAATGGACAATTTTAAGTAAGGAATATATTTAGGTACTTTGAAAATTTAGTAAAGTACGATTATCTCTCTGTTCTGTTCATTTGTGTAATGTTGAGTAAATATTAATTAGTTTAGAAGCGAAAGATAATCGTTCTCGAGTTATGTGGTTTTGATTGGTTGTTTTAGTATTAAGAATTTTGCAGAAATTGGTAGTGACGTGTGGTTTTGATTTTCAACCACGCTGTAGTGGTATATGTAAATATATTTGTGTTTGTTTCTTGTCATTTGTTTATTATTTTATGCAGGACAATATATATTTATCGTTATCTTTTTATTTTGTTGTTTATTCAGCCAGGTATGAGATATAGTTGTGACGATTACTTAATTGGTGACCTAGTAGTTTTTGACAAGGTAAAGTGTAGACGTTGCATATTTCGGATTTTAAAATTAATGAACAACCTGAAAAGTCATATTTACCAGGTTGATTGCAAAATTTTCATGTTAGTTTCATTAGCGCAATGCACTAGTGACGGATTAGCTGGTAATTAAAATGTCATTAAGTATAATAAAAAGTTGGAGTTTTGAAACCTTAAATATTTACGAATGTCAAATACGATTCAGAAGTGTTATAAAAAGTAAATTAAATTTAAAAGATATCGTTCATGTTAGGAATTTTAAAAATTAATTACCGATCATTGAATGAAGAATAGTTTATTCATTAATAAGTAGAAAATATAACGGTTGGTTACGTGAATGAATTTGAGTGATAAATTTTATTTTGGAAGTTTTGGTATACGAGGTGTATTCAAAAAGTTTTTAATAACCTGGGTAGTACTAAATATATTTGAGTTTGAGTTGAATTGTTTTGGACGAGTGTTTGTTTTAGAACCCTCGTGTAAGAGTTTACTGAGTAAGCACAATCCTACTCTCCACAATCAAGTAGGGTTAATTAACATCCAGCTTAAGACAATTATTTTAGCGAAGTTTCGATTGTGGTGGCGCCTAGAGACATATTTTCCCGGACTGAGCTGTTTGAATGTAGGTGTAAGGTGTTTGAGCATATTAATCATTCATTTTACTTATTATTTCGACCACGCCCATCTCCCTGTTAGCTGGCTTGGCAACCCGCTTACATTAGTAAGCATACACGACGCCTAGTGCGGTTTGGACGTGTAACAAGGCATCCATTGGTCACTAATTTCTCCCTAACCGTCCTCTTCTATGCTTCAGCACGTTAGGCTCAATTTAGTCTGTTCAGGGGCACAATTATTCAAAAAAGAAAAAGAATGGTCCACAATGCATATTTGCTTTCAAAATACATTTTTAATCTATAGGTGGTTTAATTAACTAATTTTTAAAAATATCGAATAACTTTAACATTCTGTCCTTATTGAAACTGTGTTTTTGCGCATTTATTTTGTTAAGTGTATATACAGGTTTCCGAAAATTTGGAACAAATCGTCTAAAATAACTAAAAACTCAGGCATTGTTGTTCTGAAACGGTGATGCCTACTTCGTTCTCTGACTAACGCTTCGTTAGCTCTCTTTGCGGATTGTGGTTTCTCCAGCTGTGTATTAAAGTTTTGATGTTGCGACCGGTAGGCATTACGTTGTTATCACGGGATTTGCAGAGGAAGGTTAGGTGGCTTTCCTTTGGCGCAAGCTTGCTAAATAGTTGTTTGATTTCAGGACCGCATCGAGTTATTAAAGCTGTATTACAAGTATTTTGTAACTATTGTCGCATATTAGTTCAGCTAATCGGCCTATTTCTACAGTTTTTGTTTTTGCAGTGTTACTTTTCGGAAGTGAACTCTGCCTCTGTCATAAGGTGGTCTACTGGCAATATTCGTACCTCGGATAAACCTCATTTGTTAGGATATTGCCCTTGCGCAAATCTTGTTGGCGGAAGCAAGGTTGGCTTACGAGACGTCGCGCTACAAACACAAAACACACAAGTCAACTAATAATGAATTATTCTAAATTTCTTTTTAATTATGTTACTTTTGACGGACTACTTCTCAACGTGACACATCGACCACACGATTACAACGTTCTACCCTTATCTTCCACTTCTACCAGGGACGTTTACAAAGTTTCCTTAATCTAACACATTATCACTCTGCATTTTAATTATGAATGATAATCGCGACACTTTGATACTAAAACCATTAATGTTAATTATTCAATAGGAACAAAGGCGAATGTTCTAGCAGCACGAGCTGAATCGTATAAAAATGCATTTACAACTGATCGAAAGTAGGGTTCTCGATACATGTAAAATTGCGTCAATAAAAACTAAATTCGATTTCTTGTATTTCCAATATTAATATGCTCCAAAACGTGTGTTGCCTATAATGACAAATTTTAGTTAAAAAAAAAGACTAGGACCGCAAAGAAATATGGATCTGCCACTTTTAAATCACGAAAGGTAAACAAACACAACTATTATTATTGATACTGTGTAGTTCAAAGTTGCGAATTTTCGTAATGAAACTAGATTTGCTTACCTACCTTAGTAAATTAATGGTTCTTCTTCGAATTAAGTGTACACAGGTATTGTTGATATCATCATACAAGCGCACGCATAGCTTCTGATAATAGGAGAGAATTCATAATAACGTGAGCACTATTTATGAACTGTAACGCAGCATGACAGTATTTCTATAGATTTTAATTTGATGATATTGTCGTATGGTGCACTATTATTTAATTTAGATGATGCGTGAATATTTATGAGCTTGTGTTTGCTATTATTTAGTATTGATCGAAAATGGAGTATGTTGTTTCAACTATGTGATGTGATTTTGTCATTTTGCCATTTTTTTAATTGACCAATTTGTGAAAAGGTTGGCATGTTGACAATAAAATGAGAATGTATACATGTTTATCATGTTTACTTTCACAGAACTTGCTACACGCCAATTACACCTAATATACTTCACATTACTAAATAAAACAAATTTTTAGGCTTACTGATTAAAAATATTATATCTTGGGTATAAATCATTTATACTTATTTATAGTCTAGTATACATTTTTTCCGTTACTACTTAGAAAGTGATATCGTATGTCACTATGTGCCCTTTTTTAATGCTAATTTAAAATGTAATAGTAAACACAACTCAATTATACCTTGTTAAAGTAAATAATGGTTTTGTATTGTAATCTTCGTATTGTTATCAATCGAACACTTGCCTTGAGAAGTTGTTTTGTACCACAGGAAAAGACATGGGCGTAGCCAGCTAGGGCAGGGAGCCCCCTGGAAGGGCAAAAATAAATTAAATAATTTTTAAATTTTAATAAACAAAAAATTAAATCTAAAATATACATATTTTTCTGTTCTGCATATTTTTTTTGTTATCTGTTATTAGTTTAATTTAAGTATAATTAAAATCTCAAAGTTTTGTTTTCATTTGCCTTTTCTTTTTATCCTAAAATTTTACATTTTGAACGACCATGGACCATGGTTTGTCCCCCTGTTATAAATCCTGGCTACGCCCTTGGGAAAAGATTTGCGTGCTAACATAGGTTTGCGTTTAATTGGTACATACGTTCCAATTCCCATATGCATATGTAGGTACTTATAGAAGGTTATGCATTTTTACCTTTCAACCTACCTATACATATGTAGCTGTAAAAGGTTATGCAATCGACTTTTTTTTACTATCGCTAAACCGACATAGCTCATTTTACATTTGGCCAAGTTTGTCAAGGTCGGTGGTGTGGGTGTGCGCGTGTGCGTGTACGTGTGCGTGTGCATGTGCATGTGCATGTGGGTGTGCGTGTACGTATGCGCGTACGTATGCGTGTGCATGTGCGTGTGCGTGTGCATGTGCGTGTGCGTGTTCTTATAGGTATGCGTATGCGTATGCGTATGCGTATGCGTATGCGTATGCGTATGCGTATGCGTATGCGTATGCGTATGCGTATGCGTATGCGTATGCGTATGCGTATGCGTATGCGTATGCGTATGCGTATGCGTATGCGTATGCGTATGCGTATGCGTATGCGTATGCGTATGCGTATGCGTATGCGTATGCGTATGCGTATGCGTATGCGTATGCGTATGCGTATGCGTATGCGTATGCGTATGCGTATGAGTATGCCTATGCCTATGCGTATGGTATACCTATGCCTATGCGTATGCGTATGCGTATGCGTATGCGTATGCGTATGCGTATGCGTATGCGTATGCGTATGCGTATGCGTATGCGTATGCGTATGCGTATGCGTATGCGTATGCCTATGCCTATGCGTATGTGTGTGCGTGTGCGTATGCGTATGCGTATGCGTATGCGTATGCGTATGCGTATGCGTATGCGTATGCGTATGCGTATGCGTATGCGTATACGTATGCGTATGCGTATGCGTATGCGTATGCGTATGCGTATGCGTATGCGTATGCGTATGCGTATGCGTATGCGTATGCCTATGCGCATGCGTATGAGTATGCCTATGCGTATGCGTATGCGTATGCGTATGCGTATGCGTATGCGTATGCGTATGCGTATGCGTATGTGTATGCGTATGCGTATGCGTATGCGTATGCGTATGCGTATGCGTATGCTTATGCGTATGCGTATGCGTATGCGTATGCGTATGCGTATGCGTATGCGTATGCGTATGCGTATGCGTATGCGTATGCGTATGCGTATGCGTATGCGTATCCGTATGCGTATGCGTACGCGCATGCGTATGCGTATGCGTATGCGTATGTGTATACGTATGCGCATGCGTATGCGTATGCGTGTGCGCGTGTATGGGCGTTTGCGTGTGAGTGTGCGCAAGCGTGTGCGTGTGCGTGGGTGTGCAGGTATGCGTATGCGTGTGCGCGTGGGTAGGTAATATTTCATATGGTTATATTTGGCATCTTAAGATTTGTATACTTGGACTTGAATTCTCAAAGGTGCCACGCACTCGTCATGTTTTGGTCTGTATAACATAAAACTTTATAAATACTCCAACTTTGATTGAAAATAGGTTCATTTTGAGAATTAAATTGTTTACCATAAGGAGTTCTATGGTATATAATATATGTATTTTAGCCGTAAGTCTGCCACTCGTTACTATCTCTTAGTTCACCAGTTCATTTTCAAATTTTTAATGGAGAGCATATAGAGGGTTTTTAATTGAAAAGCTTGATGTTTGCATCTCGATTATATGTACCAGGTTTGCCTTTTTCCTAGGAAATGTCCATTGTGAAGTTTTAGTGTAAAAGATTTTTTAGTGTGGCGATTAAAGGATGACGTAATTTTAATGGGGCAAGGGGTTTTATGTGTTTCTATTAGTTAGAGTTAGGCTGCAATGAGAACAAGTCGAAAGTTGAGCGTGTGATGTAGCTATCGGGCGCGCAAAGTTTACCTACTCTCTACCCGGATATCGTAATGGAGTTAACCATTTTCACTGCTTGTGGATTATAGTTTTAATTTGACCATGCCGGGGAAATTTTTGTGTTGTTTGTCGGTTAATAGCAACATTTTCTTTTCCATTGAAGAGGAATAGTGTTTGTTTTAGTGATTTTCTAAGTCCTAAGTCAGTTAGCTGAAATTGACTATAAAAGTTGCCAAATCCTACAGAGCCGAGTCCGTAGAAAGAGTTTGAAGGTTCATTGGTATTCTCCGATTAATTAATGAAGGGTCGTTAATCGTACACGAGAAGTGTTTAGTATTATCACAGATGTACACTGTACATCTGTGGTATTATATAGACAACCTTACGGCGATTGACATAATTATACCGAAGTGTATTCGATCGTTTACCTTCTGAATATTGCAAGCTTCATCTCGCCGTTTATATTTAATATTTAAAACTTTACGTAATAAACGTGATTGATATATATATATATATATATATATATATATATATATATATATATACATATTATATACATATGGCTTACATTTGAGGACGCGCCCCCGTCACTTTTTGAGGGGAAATTGGCGGGAAAGTCTTTCTAGTCGCTTATTGTCTGGCTCGCATTAGGTACTAGTAAGTGCGCTAACACCTGTCCTAATATGAGCAGTATAACTACTTTAAACATGCCGTACCTTTGAAGACTTAACATAACGATAACAGAGGCATCCGTAAGCTCTACTTAATGCTTCAAGATTTTGCATTTATGTATAAATACTAAGTGCATTTATATATTTTTGTGCATTTTTTGCATACCCGATACAATAATCCTTGCATTGATGTAACGTGTTAAGACTTACAGCTTCTGTGTAATATATTTTCAAGTAATTTATTTTCGTTACCATTGTATAGTACATTTAGTCTATTTATAATGCAGTTTCTGTTCACCTGCCGTTAAACGTTGTCTAACGTATAAATAGCTTTAATGCGGGATACTTCCGATGATGTTTTGATTTAGCGGTGTTACATGTGCGACACTACCATATATCCGTTGTTGAAATACTTCAATAAAATTAGAGATCTGAATTACTATGCACTGAAAGGTACCTTTGAGGACTATAAGGCCAACTAAGGTCCTCAAAAGTACATATAAAGATATTGAAGTAACTCATACATCGGCAATTCCTCGAAAAAACCGATACACGTCATAAATTTATTTAGCTAGTTCCAATAAATTAATGACACGCAACTGAGCTTACATAAAATTTTCTATAGTACGTACTGGTTGGAGGATAACTTTGAGGACATCTACCCTAATATTGAAGAATATTTAGTAAGCCATAACAATATGTAAACTGTTGAGGTCAAGATTTAAAAACTCTATCTTTTCCAGAATATCTTCCCTAAATCAAGTTATCTGGATTTTTCGGTACGTTTCGAACGCAGCTTCCCTTCAAATCTATGATTTAATCCATGTAGCCTATCTCCAATGCAGTAATATGCCAGATGTCGTTATGCGTATGTTCTGCGAAAATGGGAGAAGTGCCATGTACTGGTCCCATTCGCACGGAACGCCAAATATTAATTAGCGGTCTTTTAGGAATAAATTAAACCCGTACTAACATGCCCCCTCTAATAGAAGTCCTAGTTGGCGATAATTTATTTTATTATTCCACAGGGTAAGTGCACACAGTTTCTTGCTCTTACACTTTTCGCCAACACCTACCCGCGTTACGTGAATAGAAAAGAAAGCCTCACTTTATTTATTTTCGAACTAAGGAATTTACAATTTATTTACTTATTTTTGAACTTCACGGTGATGATAATATTGACGGTGACGGAGATGTTGACGTTTACAATGACAATGACGCTAGAAATGCAGATGCAGACGAAGATAAAGATGATGGTAATATTGATTCTGATGCTTACACTCATGCTGATGCTATTACTCATACTGATACTTACTATATGTGTAATCTGAGTTGGTCGACAACATTTTCCCCTTAAATGTAGTGATACGGTTAACTGTGTGTTAACCGTGATTGAGTGGGATTGGAAGTCAATAGGAGTGTTGCTACCAACTGCGTTGTATGGGAAGGAAACATGTCAAAGGAAGTTCGACGGCAATGAGATCAAAGTTACTATGGAATATCTGAGGAGTGTGCAACATAACATAACATTCACGCCATTCCCTAGCGATCTGCCAGATCAATCCCTTCCTCGTTTATTTAGAAACACTTTTCCGTGCTTCTGCAAGATTCATACATTGTTTCTGACATTCTCTTTTATTTTTAAAACTGCTTACCTTTCTTTTATCATACATTATACTTCACTCAGTCACGTTTTACGTGGCCTACCGGGCCGGGCCCTACCTCTAACTTCACCCACATAAATCTGCTTTGCTAACCTTGTGTTGCCCATTATTTCGATGTAACCAAACCAATGTAGTGTACTTCTTTTATACCTATCTTTCATCGTCTTTTCTTTGCCACACTCCTTCACTATACACTCATTCTTCACCTTATCCCTTATCGTTTTATCGCATGCGCTTCCGGGAATCTCATGCCTTTTTTGACATACCCATGTCTCTCTTCCATACAGTACTGACGGGACAAATACGCCATTATAGATTGCTCGTTTCACAGCTACCCTCATGATTGGGTTTTTCATTATTGTCCATATACTTCCAATCATTCTCCTTCCAGTATTGATCCATCGTCCAATCCCGCCATCCATTGTACCATATGCATTAAAAATTCTACCCAGATGTACCAACTCGTTCAGTTGTTCCACAGTTTCATCATGCAGGGTAAATACCCTACTCTCCTTTTCACCTTCCAGATTGAATACCAAACCTTTGTCTTGTCCACGTTTGCCTTTAGGTCCATTCTCTCACATACAATATAAAACTTCGTCAGAGCAGTTTATAGGTCATCCGCATTCTCGCTTAATAATCTTGTGTCATCTGTATACACCAGAACTCGTTTACGTCACCAACCATTACACCACTTGCATTACATTTATCCATGTATTCATTGAACAACCACGGTAACATCACACAGCCTTGTCGCACTCCTTGCTCAATATTAAAATATTCAATCGCACCTTCCCTTATCCTAACACATGCCCGGCTACCGTTATATACTGCCCTTATTCCGGTTATTAGACCTACATTTACTTCATATTCATTTAATATTTCCCACAGATTCTCACTATCCACTCGGTTATATTCTTTCTCCAAATCTGTAGAGTTCGTTTTTTACACTTAAACACTCTTCGATCACCTGCTGAGAGTAACAATCTAATCCATACATCCTCTCCCGTACTCTATCAATTAGTGTTCATTCAAGTACTTTACCGGATACACTGAGTAGACTTACTCCTCTGCTGATTTTGCAATCAATCTTGTTCCCCTTACTCCTATACAGTGGTACAATTATTGCTTTCTTTCAATTACCCGCTTTGCGTCACTGTGTTTCAACTTTCTTTTCCAACCCTTTTCTCTATCTCATTTAACCCAATATCCTTCTCAGTTTTATTCACTATTCCTTCTACATTCTCCTTCATCATTACTGTACAGCTTTCCGAAATATTCCTGCCAGCATTTCAGAATTGTCTCATACGTTTTCGTTGCTCTTTTTTATCACTCCTGCAACGTTCTGTTTTGGAGCACGTTTTGGATTTTTGACCCATTTACCTCAAAATCATTCTGCATTTTCTCCCCTTCCACGGCCTTCACTTCCTCTTTACTTGCTCTCAATGCCTCGCTCGCTTCTTTATTTCTTAATCTGTACACCTCATACAATCGCTTCTCTCAGTCTCATTTCTTGCAGAAATTATTGCCATGTACGTGTCTTTCTTCTTACATACTTTATTTTTATTACTTATGGATTCCTAATTACTCTAATTATGGTTGCAATCAGCTTCAACTGTCAATGCAAAACTGCGTAATCCTGTAATACAATATCGTGATTATGAGCCCTCGCCTACCTTAGGTTAGTGCGGACAAGTTATACGCAGTCAAATACGCGAGATAGTGTACATCGTGTACAATCATTTCAAAACCATTAATCCTTCGAACACATTAAAGGAGCTTAAAGAAATAACATGCGCAGCAACTAACGTGTCTATTGCTACGGTATCCAGAATTACCAAGGAAGGTGCTGCTGACGTAGAAGAAAGGAAACCTCAATGTTCGAGTCGCGGAAGAAAACGTATACACAGTCATACGAAAATAGTTATTTACGTTATAAGATCGGTACAACGGATATTACGAACGAATAAGTAATTAATTCGGACGAAGCGAAACCGGGTCAGAATTGGTTTGCGTAATGAGTACGTAATATCCTGATACCGGACGTATAACGTAACGTACTTTATTTCATACTGAAACTCATTCCAAATTAAAAAGAACCAAAAATGCATTTTTTCAAACCTGCGTCAACCAAAAATGGATAATTATCGTGGTTAGCGGGGTTGCTAGGGACGCTAGGGTTATTTGTTTACAATTTGCGATCAGTCAAAAAAGTAAAAATGATGATGAAAGTATGAAGAATTCTGACGAAATCTTAGAAAAAAGCAGAAAATGCATAATTAATATTAATTTTCAGATTCGAAAGTATTCTAAGTTCTAATTGGGAGTTGTAACTGTTTACTTTTGATAAATATGTTATAGTTAATAAATAAATTTTTCTTACAAAGCCAGCTATGAATTGAGTTCCGTAAAAACCCTATCCTACCGTAAAAATGTGTTTTACTATCGACTACACTCTACGGTAAAACCCAATATTACAATATGAAATAAAACGATTTTTCGCAACTTTATATACAATGTCCATAAAACGGAGGCTGCGAGAGTAAATGTAAATGCGTTACGAAAAAAACTTATGGCGGATTTCGATTGGAACAGTAGTGCATCACCGTTAAGGTCTATTTTCACGAAACTTGGTTTAAAGTAGCGTACAACTGAAAACAACAGAAAATATAGAAAGGAACGACATTCGAGCACTGAGGATTTCTTACTTGTAACAAATAAAGTATTACCGGGAATTAAAACGCCCCATTGTGTATATACATGAAACGTAGGTCCACAGTGGACACACTCATTTAAAATCATCGAGTGATGGTAGTAAAAATATGATAAAGTGTAACATATTTAAAGGGCCAAGAATGATTGTAGTGCATGCGGGTGGTGAAATGGTAGTAGTTTGGTGTTTAAATTTGGGTTAAAAAGTGAAGATTACCATGACGATATGAACTCGACAAACTATGAAAAATGGTTGCAGGAGAAGGTTGTTTCAAATTTGACCCCAAATTCAGTACTGCTGATAGACAACGCGCCTTATCACAATCTACAAGTTAATCGAGCACCAACCAGTATTTCTCAAACAGAAGAAATGGTGAAGTGGTTAGTTGATAAAAAATTATCATCAATTCCATTCCATGCCAGCCGGGGAGGTACCACCACCCTTACCATGGGCTCCTTAATATTGCGTCTCCGATTTTCTGAGCTCGGTAAGGGCTGCCGGTTACCTTTTCCTTCATCCTTAATCTATTCTCGTCCTTATTCTTCCTTCTCGCCCTCACTCTTCCTATCGGATTAAAAGTCCCAAATTAAAAAATAAGATGGCTGTGGTTTCTAGGGTAATAAATTCCGGACATAAAATCCTGACCCATTCGGATGTCCGGGAGAGTAGGGCCCAAGCAACCACGGTCATCGAAAGTATCAACTTTCTGATTCATTTCTGCAACATCCGCGGTATCAGGGCTAATCTTAATGCTATTCACCAACATCTTGAACAATTACAACCTGATATTTTGTTTCTATCTGAAACACAAGTCTCCTCTGAAGGCTCCGAGTCACCCGACTTGCAATTTCCTCAATACCACCTTCACTGTAACTTTCAATATAAAGGAGGCGTATGTGTCTACATCAAGAATAGAATTGCTTGCAAGAGGGTTTCTTCCTTAGAAAATAAAAATTTTGACGTGATTTGGTTTAAACATTCTGGTCCTAATTTTGTGAAATTCTACTGTTGCATTTATAGATCTCTTAATGACAGTAACTTTGAAGTCTTCTTCGATTACCTTAGTATGAAAGTTGACTACCTCCTGTCTCAGTTTCCATCTTGCGATATTCCAATTGCAGGCGATCTCAATGTTCATAACTCTAATTGGCTTCAGTGTTCATCTACTACAAATCCTGCTGGTCATAGTGTAGAAACATGTGATCTCTCACAAATGAATTCTGAACCCACAAGAATCCCTGATAACCCTAACCATACTACATATCTTTTAGATCTCTTTCTTACATGAAACCCTCTTGTTTATAAAACTTCCGTTCTTTCGCCTTTAGGTCTTTCCGACCATTGTCTAATAGAAATCATTTCTACTGTACCTAAGTCCACTGTTGTTCTCAAAACCGATAGAACCTTGTGGTGTTTTAAGTCAGCTTGATGGAGTGATTTACGGGATTCCTTTGCAACCTTTCCATGGCGTGAATATTGTTTTAAGTCGTCCTCTTCCTCGGACATCGCTCTTTCAGTACCTGAAGTCATCCTCATGGGAATGGAGTTATACATTCCCAAAAAACAGTACCGTATAGGTCATTCACGTTCCCAACCCTGGTTCAATAAGGCTTGTGCTGATGAAATATCTTTAAAAAATAAATATTACATTAAATGGAAATCTAATAAATCGGTCGACAGTCATGTAGAATACGTTGGTGCTAGAAATATCTGCAAAAGTGTCATCACTAAAACTAAAAAGTTGTTCGAACAACAAAAATGCAATGAACTAGCTGCATCTCCTTTAGGCAGTCGTAAATTTTGGTCTTTAGCTAAAGCCATTAGTAAAAACTTTGGAACATCTTCATTTCCTCCCCTGGCATCTATTGACGGATCGGTAGTTGCTGATTCTGTAGACAAAGCCAATGTTTTTGTGGAATTGTTTGCATCAAACTCGTTTCTCAATGATTCTGGAAAAGATGTGTCCCTAGTCAACTCTTCTTCATACGCTATGAAACCAATTTATTTTCGGTACAAGCTCTTAGAATCGATCATCAGTAGGCTTGATACCAATAAGGCGACTGGCCCAGACGGTATCCCAGCTATTGTCTTAAAGGAATGTTCCCCCGAACTAGTACCAGTTCTATCTAAGCTGTATACGATCTCTATGTCTTCTGGGGAATTACCTTCATCATGGAAGTTAGCAAATGTCCAACCTATTCCCAAAAAAGGCGATAAGACCGATCCCTCAAACTACCGACCAATTGCCATCACTTCGATTTCCATTAAAATCATGGAAAAAGCCATCAATCAGCAACTGATCACGTTCCTTGAAACAAACTCCTTAGTGACCACCAATATGGATTTAGGCAAAGTCGTTCAACAGGTGATTTTCTATCATATGTGACCCAAGTTTGGAACAATACAGTCCGGTGAAACAGTTGTAGTCGCTTTAGATATCTCAAAGGCATTTGACCAAGTTTGACATAAGTGTTTACTTGCCAAACTCACCTCGTTTGGGTTAAATGATATGCTCATCAACTGGGTTTCTAGTTTCCTTGATAAAAAACGAATACGTGTCGTAGTTGATGGCTTTTTTTCAAAAGAAGTTAGCGTTAACGCGGGCGTACCACAGGGATCCGTTATAGCACCTACGCTTTTTCTGCTGTACATAAATGACCTTATTTCTTCAAAAACTAACCCCATCCATTGCTTTGCTGACGATAGCACTCTTCACTGTAGTTCATTTCAGTCTACTCATAGTGATAATCCTCCTTGTATGTCAAATCAAGAAATTAAATCTGAAATGGAAAATTCAATCAACAAAGACATTCAACGTATTCTCGAATGGGGACTTAAATTTAATGCTAACAAAACTCAGTGTTACCTTGTGTCCGCCAAAAAACATCTATCATTTCCTGCTGTCTGTATGAATGGCTCAGTTTTTAAGTTTTCAGACTCTATTACTCTGTTGGGTATGACTTTATCTTCAAATCTCTCATGGGTTGACCATCTTCTGTCAACTACCAAAACAGCTGCTCGTAAAATAGGGGTTTTGTGCAGATCTAAGCAGTACTTTACCTCTCGACAACTCTTTCTGCTGTATAAGGCCCAAATTCGGCCTCATCTGGAATATAATTCTCACCTCTAGGTTAGTGCTCCCCTATACACTCTCGATATCCTTGATCGTATTCGAAAGAGAGCGATTAGGCTTATAAATGACCCGTCCTTAACTTCTCACATACAGTCCCTTGAGCATAGAAGAATGGTTTCAGTTCTTTCTTTGTATTATTGTTATTACAACGGCTATTGCCCTGCTGAATTATATTCTTTGATACCATTTCGGGTCATCTTTGCGAGAAACACTCGGTTCGCTCATTCACATTATCAGTATGCAGCACAAATCTCCACTTGTACCAAACGGGCGCAATCCACATTTTCTACACGGCTTCTAAACTCTGGGATGATCTCCCTAGTTCCTGCTTTCCTCTCACTTATGATATGAGAAAATTTAAGATAGCTGTTCATAGGCATCTATTGGAAATTCATTATCCCTCTATCCATCCTCCTAAGTGTTCCTGAGTGCTTTAGCACGATAGGCCAAATTTAGCCTGTTCAGGTCCACAATCATAAAAAAAAATTCTGCAAATGTTCAAACCGCAGTTATACAATATTATTAAACAACACAAAAAACAGTATATTCCGTACAAATTTGATGGCCTATTACAGAAAGAGTTCCATACTGCACTTAGACTTCCACCTTACCATCCAGATTTAAACCCAATAGAAATAATTTGTTCACAAATAAAAAACAACATCGCAAAAAGAAACCTGACACTTAATTTTAACGAAGTAAAAGCTATATTGGAAAAAAAAATTCGAATGTTACGCAGGACCATTATTGAAAATGAAGACAATTACTTAAAAAACGAACAGTTTCTTGATATTCAAACGGAACGTATACTCATAATTTGGTAGTAGAGAACATCTCGGACGAAGACTTTAGTGATAGTGATTAATTCTTTTTATTATATAATATAAATATTTTAAATATCTCTACACACTATGTACATAAATTATTAAATTAATAAAATAACATAAACATTTTATTGTGATTTTGTACATGTACCAACGATTATTTACACCGCCACTGGCGATTTTAAGCTATTACACTCGACGATCGTTCCCGAACACAAAGACGCGAACCGAATCATCTCTGGTTGCGCGAGCTGTAATTGTTCTTAGCCTACATTTAGTGTCTACATACTGTAATGAACTTCGTACTAACATTCTAACAAATTCGGCACTGACATTGTCCTGCTTATACTTTCACATTACTAATCTATTACAACGTATGTCCCCTTCTGATAGAAGTCTTACTTGACATTCATTTTATTTTTTCCACCGGGGAAACGTGCAGTTTCTTACACTCAATTAATTACATACTTTTACACTCCACGTCGTTAAAATTTAAAACTCCTATGTGGTATATTACCGATGCAGTCTATATTTGGTACAATTACATACTTGATGAAGTCATGTTGCTGTGCTGTTGTGAGCCCAAAACGGCATCTTCGAAGCAGTGTATCTCCGATCTAGTTCCCTTACGCTTTGTTATATAGCCTATGCTGTCTATCTCTAATGCATCTCCCTGTGACGCTACTACACATCCGACACAGTTATATTTTCAATGCTATTAAGCGTCGTTAATATTACAGATCCGATGTGGCCATCACTGGTGTAGTTTCGATTTGGAACTATTACATACCTGATGCAGTCACGCTTCGATATAATTGGTAGAGTCGTTGAAGGATACCATTAAGGTTAAAATTGTAAGACCTTTAAGATCTTTCATTAGTGTATCTTCTTTAAAGGAAAACTGTACTATGGGTTTTGTTTTCGTCTCCGCTACAGAGTCCTTTCGGTAGTATTTCATGTAGCTTGCTGTAACGATTAATTAAAATTACAGCTGTAATGCTGATTGTAACTGCTGTTTTCATTTGACACTATCGTTATTTTTGCTTTTCTTTGTTTAGGATACCCACGTCATGGCATCTCACCCTTCGACCAGTCGGGTTTTCAATATTTAACTCCATACGACATCACGTACCTTTGGGCTCTCTTTTCGAAGTTCTGTTCAACTTTGTTTGACTGTACTTTTATTCTCATGATCGTATTTAGATTAAATGTGTCGCCTGATTAGTGCTGGAATCTACAGTTACCCTCTATGTGTGGTTCGGCCTGCTTCAAGATTGGAAGTGTCTGAGTGCGACTTTTCGAGGTGCAAGTCGTGTACGCCACATTTCTGGAGCGAACTTCTGAGTTTGTATAGCGATAAGGTTTTACCTGCAGGCGAATTTCCCAGCTTCGTGACCAACCCTTTAAGATACAAATGCTGTACATAGCTCCTTTGTGGCGGGAGATTGTGGTTTTACTGGTACCGCACTCCCAGTCTCTCATAATTTGAGATTTCATCGTAAGCGTGTCGCGAATTATCGCCCCTCTCTAGCACGTTTCACCGATCCAGATACAGTGGATACGCGTGAACAACTTTAATGATGATCCTTCCGAAGGTTAACCAACAAAAACCTTGTTAAGATTTTTAGTTCCTTTAAACGCAAGTCAATAGTAGTTAGTTAAAAACCCTGGTAACTGTTGAATGGTACCTTTAAATAAGATTATGCCAATTAAGGTCCTCAGCAGTTCCTATAAGAATATGTAAGTAACTTATACAGTACGTAGTTGTTGGAGGATAACTTTGAGGACACAAATCAAGTGAAGATTGAAAAACATTAGGTAACTCATACAGCACGTAGCTTTTCGGGCATACACATCTATGGTTGGATTGTTTTAACTTTTTTTTTGTTATATGGTGCCGCTGTAGACCATGAACAGAGCTGAAGATCTAATTTTTTGCATTCATGGCTTTAAGGTTTAGCTGAACACGGGGTTCCAAATCGCATAAATGAGTTTGAGTACGACAACGTGAACCTTCACTCAATCTTGTTTGTTGTTTTCAATAAAAGCGAGTTATTAAAGATTCCTTACTTAACTAGTTTATATATATATATATATATATATATATATATATATATATATATATATATATATATATATATATATATAGCAATAGGTATCTATTGAGCCCGACCCCCCACGCTAATATACAGAACGTTGTGTGGCCCGATTTTATACACATAATACATTATCCGTTCGTTATGAATCCCGGCAGCGTTGTCGATATTTTCTAGCTATTTTACTTAGGTATGCACTTATTATTCACTCTTTTTCCTTATTTTTAATTATATTTTGGCGAATTACACTTTTGTTATGCATCGACAAGGTTATTTAATTTGTAGAGCTTTATTTGTAACAGATCGTTATGATTAGATAACTATCAATTAATTAATAATTAATTTTGTGGCTGAAAAAGGCATGAGCAATCGAAATTTAATGTTCATGTCTCAAATTCTTAATAATTAGCACAGCTTGGATCAAAGTAAATTAAATGTAGGAGAGCTAAACCTCTTTTGCGTGGTGTTTTCTGAGGTTCGTTAGGTCAGTCCCTTTGGTCTAACAATTTTTCCCACGACCTCTGACTGAGTTACAAAAGTTTTGCACACCTATCACAACGTAGAATCTAAGATCAAAAGACCATCAAATAATCTTAAAATAAAAAATAAGTACGTATTGCGCACACAATCGCACCATTCTTAGCACCCCAACGAAAAGTTTTGAGCACCAGTCTCCTCAAAGTTTTGATCAACATAGAAATGTAAGGTACGCCTTTTAGTTCTTTGCTGTCGAGACCATAAGTTTGACTCTTTTCCAAGGAAATTGGCCATGTAGTTGGACCTTACGAGTACGTGGTATTTAAATAAAGCTACCTATATACAGGACTGTCACTATAAACAACCTACCTGATGGAATTAACAAGTGTGTACACCAATTAATTCGTGTATTTAAATAATTCTGTAGTAATACATTTTTGTGCAATCAGCCCATAGAGCTACATAATAAGCCTCATCTTTTGAACAGTGGTTCGTAATAGAAATTATTACCAAAAGGTTTAACCAATTATAAATGTGTGCTTGCTATAAAAAAATTCAGCATTGTGACACCTGTATTAATACAAAATGACTTAAATTTAATGAAAAATGTACTAATGTTTGTTGTTTCCCATAAAAGCGAGTTATTAAAGATTCCTTAATTAACTAGTTTCAAGTTTATTTTCGTGATTCTCATTTTCCTTCGGATTATAAAATGTTTTAATTTAATTAATTTTGATTACAAGCTTTCGTTAGTTATAACATTAAACTGAAAGCTTCAATTTTATTCAATAAAAACTATAATGTAAGTCTATCATCTTTAAGAGGTACTTGAGATCATAGGTTTTAGAGCTCGTAAAGTTATCAGAAAGTTTCGTAATCTTGTAAGCATCGGTTCAGATGCCCATGTAATTATTATCCGTATAAACTAAGAAGACGACTACATATTATACAAAAGGGAGTTTACCAACTTTACGTAGGTCCCCAATTAATAACGATTCCTTTCGCTACACTAACTTGACCTAATGTAAGTATGTTAATTAATTTGGGAATTTACTTTCGGATAAAACGTAATCGGTTTATTGTTTCACAGTTTGATGCATGTATTTAGAAATTGTCACTTATCACGGAAGCTTTCACAATCTTTGACTTCAGTTTAAGACTAACCTTTAAGAGAGGGTTAGTGGAATTTGCAATAATACATTTTTTATTGCAAATAGTAACTGAGTAAGAATAGTTTAAGCTTAAGTGTAGACTCTTATGAAATAATTTTGCTGCCAAAATGGTCACGTTTGCTTGTTGTCTTTTGGATTTTGCGTCAATTCGTGTATTGTAATTTAATGCAGTATACAATTTTCAATACAAAATAAACATAGAGGCTTATAACTGTAGCACAATCTGTAAAAGAGTATAATCGTTTGATAGCTGCTCATTAATTATAACTCTAAAGTCTGTGTGAGTCCTAGTTTTTGGTATAATTATTTTTACCAAAACATGTGAACGATTTGCTGGTTCACTTATTACAAAACAATTTATTACAGTTGTCATGTTTAATTTGCTATATTTAGAGTTATCTTCCTTTTATTCGTGTATTACAGGTACTTGAAATAAAGAAAGGAAATTCTTTAAATGAATATATCAACATAATTGGTACAAAGTAATTGAACTTAAGGAGTAGCGACGAGTGTTTCTGTAAATAATAAGCGACGATAAAGGAAAACTTAAGTTGGTGCTTTTTGATTGCTTTCTTTTTCGTATTTACGTTTTATATGCAAATTTACGACCTCGACCTCCAAATACAAACAATACTGGCTACGATTTGAACTTGATTAGGTATTCTTAATACGAATAGGTAGATTATATTCATATTTATAATATGGAGGGTATGTCAGCCCTATTTAAGGTGAAATAAAAACAAAATTAGATTACATGAAGATCCCCGCAGAGTACACCTATTATTTAATAATAATTTTACTGGTTTTCACTTTTCAAACTCTCGTTTGAAGGTGTAATGACCCAATCACCGTCAATGCAAATTTATGTTTACAATTAGTAAATCTGTTTCATTTATACAACCCTTGACCTCTAAGTACACTGATCGTATACTCACATTCATAAACGAATTCCTCAGCCTTATAAAACCATTGAAAATAAGTGAATTTTACAAAAAAAAAAGGTTTGTTACAAAGCCGCTGGAATTTGCTATAGCAGATATAAAGTCGGAACAGAGCAGTAGTTTCAGTATCTAAACTCTATAACAAAACCATTTCCCAAACCGTATAAACAATACTTAAACGAATCACCTATTATTACTCATTGCAACAGCTCTCGTAGACAGTGCTTATATAGGAACCAAAATGGCAAAAGATATTCAATAAAGGTCCTCGGATAAAGCGGTGCAAGTTTCCATCTGTTGCCAAGCTAATAGCGTAAAGGCGACACGACCTGCTTAGCATTCGATTCCCGTTACCGTCTACCTTGTATGAGGTTCTTTCAGGGGTTTTCCTCATAAACATGTAGCGGCATGGTCACTGCGTATATGCACACCATGTACGGCTACTTAGGCGAATGCTAGGGTAGTATTTTCCCTCTTAGAACCATAACTCCGTTCCTTCCAATCTTATCCTGACCACACCCATCCTTAATCCCACCATGCATATGTACGTAATGTATGTATGCATACTGGGAATCCATGATTGTGGCTGAAGGAGCTTGGAAAACCCAAGCAGCCCGCCCTGAATGAAATACGTGGCTTTTTACTTCTTTCCATCTGCTCAATTATATAATGCATTGCAAGTTACGTAAGTACATTAAAGCGATTTGTACACATCGGTGTGGTTTCATTCGCACAATTTAAATTAAAATTATATATATATATATATATATATATATATATATATATATATATATATATATATATATATATATATAGGGTGTCCCAATAGTGCGTATTCGGTCGATAGCTCCTTAGCCATTAAACTTAGAAGATAAGTTTAAATACGGAAGTTGTCTATTTTTATAAGCTGCATAAATCGCAAAAATAGTGTACCATGAAAAGAACAATGAAAAAAAGAATCAAATTATGTCAAATCTCACGTTTTATTTTAAATACGACTTGTGCATAAGAAAGCATGTAATTTATTTACATATCTTATTGTGTTAATTTTTATTGCAAAAGTGATCTTTTAAAATGCCATTTTTGTTTTCGAATCAAGAAATAGCGGTTATCCATTTTATTTATGGCTTTGTAAATGGAAGTTCAGCAGCAGCAGCCCGTGAATATAGGCGAATATTTCCTTTTAGAAGAGCTCCGCATCCTTCAGTATTTGTAAGAGTTCACCAACAAATTATAAGTCAGGGTTAAATAATGTGCATGGTCGTCAAAATAATAATCATAGGCAGCAAAGAAATATTGCGCTACGAATTTTGCGTGAATTCGACAGAGATTCCATAACTAGCATTAGAAGAGTATCCGTAGCTTTAGGTGGAGTCTCAAATACTACTATTCACTGAACATTAAGACGGGATCACCGATATCCATACCATCTACAACCTGTTCAAGGACTACAACCAGGGATGCAGAACGTAGAGTTGCGTATTGTCGATGGATTATTGCTGAAAATAATAACAATCCAGGTTTTTTAAATAATGTTTTATGAACCGATGGATCCTGCTTCACTCGCCGTGGTGTGGTAAATTTTCACAACCAGCACGTTTGGGCACATGAAAATCCAAATGTAGTTCGCCCGAGATATTTCCAAAAATAATTTAGTGTGAACGCCTGGATAGGTATTTACAATAATCATCTTTTTGGGCCCTACTCTTTACCACCTCGGATGAATGCTGCGGGTTTTTGGAATTCTTAGAGAATGAACATGGGAATATGTGGGAACATACTCCCTTAAATTTACGAAGAACGGCTTGGTTCCAGCTTGATGGTTGTCCAGATCATTGTAGTAGAATCGTTAGAAACTGGCTGGACCTAATTCCCATAGATTTTTTTGTGAGGGGGTATTTAAACGAAAGGGTGTATGCAACTCGTGTGACAACAAGAGATGAACTCATTAATAGGATTAGGGATGCGTGTAATGAAATAAGACAATTTTTAGTTAATATTCGTCGGCGTGAATTCGACAAAATGGTTCATATTTTGAATTCTTTAGATTTCTTTATTATTACGATAGCGTTTTTGTTTTGTTGTTATAGGTTAAGTTTATTTGTTTAATTTATTTATTTCGTTCGTTTCGTTCTTGTTAAAATCTTAAATAGAAATTCTTTCCAATTTTTTCCAATAAATTTTTTAATATTTATTTTGTTGTTTTACTTTTATTTTCCTTTATTTAATTCAACTGAAAAGTTGAAAGTGGAGTACTACTTTTATTAAGAGACAAAGAAAAAACGTGAGAATTGACATAATTTGATTATTTTTTTTTATTGTTCTTTTCATGACACACTATTTTTTACGGGAGCATCAGACGTTCTTTACTTACCATTTGGAAGCTGTTTATGGATTACAGCTAATTTATCTCAAAAACTATGCATTTTTCGAAAAAAAAGTTTCTAAATCAAATGGGCAATCTAAATTTTTATTTTTAAGAGTTACAGGCGTCGCATGAAAAAGTTCGGGGGTGGGGATAAAGGGAGTACCACCCCGGAAAATGTACTACCCTGTAGATATTGATAAACATTGAACTACTCTTAATATTGAGTTTAAGAAGTGTAATATGTATACTAAATTTGGATTTATTATTTTAAATAGTTTTGAAGATAAATAAAAGAACTGAAAAAAAAATTACTTCCAAAACTAAGCGTTTGACAACCTATGTTTATATGAACTTTTTGTCTTAATTTTGAAAGCTCTATCGACTATTAAATTCCTGCCACAAAAACTGGAATATATATATATATATATATATATATATATATATATATATATATATATATATATATATATATATATATATATATATATATATATATTCATGGTGACCAGCGAGATACGGGACATAGGAATTCCCATTTGAAAATTTCGACTATCTGCACGGACTAGCTCAGAAGCGATAGAGAGCTGAGACTTGGTACAGAGCTTAAGGGATCCTTCCTGCCAGGAAAAATGTGAGGTTTAAACATTTTCACTCAATACGGAGGTCTCAGGTTCGAATCCCTTTAGGCAAAAAAACCAATTTTTTTATTTATTATCCAATTTTGATTGAAACTTAAAACCGAAGTACTTGCACCTAAAGTAAATTAAATTACATGGTCAAATACACAAAAACATGTTAGTTCAATCACCTTGGGTAATTTAAAAAAATCCCTCCGCTTTTTAGATTTTTAACGCGAGCGTAATGAAATTTAAATGAAAGTACATACACCTAAATTGAATTGAAATCGAATTGGTAGTGTACAATATCATTGTTGAAAAATCAGAAATTTTTCAACATAATTTAACTATTTTATAACTGTCCTTAAATGTGTTTTTAAAGAATAATAACATATTACATATTGACTATGATTAGTCCTAACAAACTTCCGTTTAAGAATTTTATTTTGAACTCTTTGTAATCGGCTATTTGAGAAACAAAGCAGTAACAAATGATATCAGCTGTTTATTCCCAATTGTTGAAAATATTATTCTGTACTAACCTAACCTAACGAGCACTTAGTTTTGAATCTATTCTTTGCTATACACTTGAACCTGTATTGACAAGATTGTAGTTTATTAAGTAAAGATTTGTTTAGTTTTTGTAGTTAAGTAGTTATGGCTTCTACATTTGCAATAGAAGAAAAAGTTAACGTTGTGAAGTGGTACTTTCAGGGAAACTCAATAAGAAATGTGGTTGACTTGTTTGCTGGTATGTATCCTAATAGGCCTTTTCCTTCAAAAAGCACGGTAGAGCGGCTTGTCAAACAGTTTCATTCAACAGGTTGTTTAAACCAAAATCATGTAAAAGTAATTAGAGAGAATCCAGTTATCACAGAGGAAAAAAAAGTGTTAGGGTGTGCCACAATAGAAACAAAACCAACACATCCGTCCTATCTTTAAGTACTCAACTTGATATTCCTAGAGAAAGCTGCCGAAAATGCTTAAAATGGAAGGGTATAAAAGTTTAAAAAAAAAAATGTGCAAAAGCTACACAACGGTGATGACGATAAACGAATGTTTTTTTGTCAAACATGGATCACCAAAATAAACAATTCTTCAAGAGCCCATTACAAAATTATTTTTACTGATGAGTGCAGTTTTTTCTTGGACGGAAAAGTAAATTCTCAAAATGTTAGTGTGGGCTAAGGAAAATTCTAGACTCTTTAATGAAGGTCACAGTTAGATAAAATAAAAACTGAACATTTGGGCTGGAATTCGCTGAACTAAACTTATAGGACCTTACTTTTTGGGTGGTAATGTAACTGCAGCATCTTATTTGGAATTTCTTCAGAATGTAGTTGCGACAGCCATTGAAGAGCTCAATATTGTTAATCACTTAGTATTTATGCTTGATGGATACCCGGCGCATGGCCATCATAACGTTACTGAGTACTTAAACGCAATGTTTCCTGACAATTGGATTGGACAGTACGGGCCTTGCAGATAGCCACCTCATTCCCCGGACCTTAATCCATTGGACTTTTTTTATGTGGGGATATCTAAAAGACAATGTATTTGTTTATCAAGACTAACTATAAAACAATTTGATTAATATTAGTTCATTAATTAAAGATGAATAATACTCACTAACATGAAATATTAATTAAAACTAGAAAAAAAATTAACTGTATGTAATATATAAAAAATGAAGTGACAAAAATGTCAATTATGACAAGATATTCTCTAATGGGGTTAATTTTAAAAAGCACTAAACTCAAAGTGTGTAGAATAGAGTAAGGAATTTCATAAAGTAAATTTGATTTATTATTAATAGATACAAGAGTTTTTAATTTGGAATGAAGTTTTAGCTATGTTTAAGTTATTTTCATTTTTAAAAAGATTAATTAATTTGGAAGTTAGTCCTTCTATACTGGGTAAAGATTTGGAAATAGTTGTTTGATTGTTTGTAGTTGGGGATGTATTAAAATTTGGAGTGCAAAAAATAATTTTGTTTATTAAATATTTGGGATAGGAATTTTCAAGAGGAATATTTTGAAGTTCAACAAGGCGTTCACTAATGAAAGAAGTATGAGTCAATCTTTTTATTCTATTTTTAAAATTATTAATTCAATTAATTTTCATTTTTATTGGATGGTGAGAGTGGAAATTTAACAGACTTTTACTGTTTTCTATACCGTCTAGTAATAATAGTGTTATGTTTCTTATAAGTTTCATATCTAGAAATGGAACTGAATTATCAATTTCTTTTTCAACAGTGAATTGAATATTTTTGTCAAAACTATTGAAAATGTTGAGAGTTTCATCAATGCAACTTTCAGGTATACCAGGTATATAGATATATCTACATATCTCTTTAAGGAAGGAATATTAAAATTTAGTTTATCTACAAAATAATTTAGTAGTTCATCAAGTACATAACTAGATAATAAGGGAAAAATGTTTGAACCCATAGGTGTACCAAATATTTGTTTGTAAAATTTATTATTGAAAACAAAACATGTGGAATCAAAAATGAAATGAATGAAATGAAAACATTGTTATTTCGATATTACAGTAGTTGTTAATAGTATCCCATTTTTTGTTTATGCAAGTCTTTATAAGGGAAAGGGGCAAGTTTGTAAAAAGAGATATAACATCTAAGCTTATTAAGATATAATTTGGTGGTAATTGAAAATTGTTAATGGATTTGTAAAAATTGAAAGAATCTGTAATATTATATTGGTTAACATTTTCATAAGTATTTGTTAAAATGCTAGTTATGTATTCTGTGATTCTACTGTTTGGTGAATTTATAGAAGAAACAATGGGTATCATAGTTAGAACAGGTTTATGAATTTTTGGTAAACTATAAAATATAGGTGTTATAGAATTATACATATATATATATATATATATATATATATATATATATATATATATATATATATATATATATATAATTATGTTTTATTGCAAATGATATTTATTAAAATAACAACAATTAAAACATAGAATTATGTTTTTATTGTAAATGATATTTATTAAAATAATTACAATTAAAACTGAGACTTCACTAACTAGAAGCTAATATGAACTCTGGCTTCCGTTGTCAATGCAACGCCTTTTATAACGTTCCTAATCTACTTAAGATGACTAATAATCTAAGAAATAATAAAGTTAGTGTTAATTTATTAACACGTATGAAAGTTCCCATGCGATAACAGTAATTTACTTAAGAAAACTAATGAGCTTAAGAATTGATAAAATGTATTAATTTATGAATGCGTACGAAAGTTCACATGCGATAGCAGTGATTTATTTGAGAAAACTAATGAATCCAAGAATTGATAAAATACGTTAATTTATGAACGTTAGAAAAAGCTTCTCAGGCGATAATAGTGAACAAAGACAATTAATCATGAATCCCAAAAATAATATGTCACACTAACTGTTTATAAAAGGATACATTATTATCTTAAGAATACGAATGATATAACTCCTCCCCCCTTAAGACAGAATGTCCTCATTCTGCGAAGTTACCTGTTTTAAAGGAATTACTTCTTTATCTTGTCTTTGTGTCTTAATTCTATCACGTATCCTATCTCTAAATACATAGATTAAAATACAAAACATAATCAATAACATAATTACAATAGTAGTTACAGATAAATGCATAACATGTACTAAAGGATTAATTTTTAAAGCAGTTTTTAACACTTCAGCCTCTTCTTTTAAGGTTTTCAGGCTTTCCAAATGTTTTGGTTCTAGTTTTACAGTCAAGTCAGCCTTATAATTATTGATTTCTAAAGGATTCTTATAAGTAAAGTTAACAAATGTATTTTCAAAAGTTTGATCATCTATTGTTAATTTGCAATTGTCTCCTGCTGATATAAAAACATTATAAATTACTTTAAAGTTATTAAATTCGTTGTGACACTCTTCAATTATTTCTAAGTCTTGTTTGACGGATACTAAAATTCTTCCATTACCTAATTGAACGTATAACTTATAATTGTTATTCACTACGGCGTATACACAATCTTTGTTATGGGTTATGGAACACTTGTTTGTTTCCGTTCTTTCAAAACACACGATTTGCTCTTCTATAACTTTGCACTTTTCGTTAGTCCATAGCTCTTTTCTTACGCCTTGAAGGTGATATTGAAACGGTGGTATTAGCACCTTGTTTTGATGATCAGGTATCGGATAAATTCTTTTATATTGGAATATTAAAGGATTGAGGATGGGTATATACAATATACAAGTAATTGAATCTTTTGTTGACAAAATCCTAAATTTCGAAAATTCTAGTATTTTAAAAATATGGATTTTATCTAATTCAGGTAACTCTGTCTTTTTATAAATCAATTTTAAATGATCCATAATTTCAATTATTTCTATGTCAGACATAATTTCGAGATTTGTCATTTCGGAAAAAGCTAAAGAAATTGTTCTTTCAATAGTTTGAAGGGTATTCAATAATTTAAAACTTAAATAATTATTGTATTGAATAATTAGCTGTGTGTCAAGGATATTGTTCACCTTTTTTAATTCATTAACAAATAAATCAGTGTTGTTCTGAATTGTTTCCAAATCTTTAGAGTACCTTTCAGTGATGTGATTAGCAAATGAAGTATACTTATCTATCTGTTGAATAATTTTATCTTGATTTTTATAAAGTGAATTCAAATTTTTATTAATTTCAATTAGATCGTTGTTATCAGGGTTGCCAGTAATGTATTTTATCGCTGTACCTACAATATTAGCAAGACCACGTTTTCTTTTATACTTAAGTTTGGATAATTGTTTTTCTATTAACTTACAATTTTCTTTTAGCGCGTAGACTAATTTCTGGATCATGACGTTTGGATTTGCGTCTAAAATTACTGCATTACTTAATATTTGATAATAACTTAATTCTAAATCTGTTATATTAATATAAAAGTAAAACTTATGATAATGATCTACTAGTTTAGCCGAACCTATATCTTCGGTAATGTACCCATTCGTATCAAACCTTTCGATTTGAAGGCCCTGGTTCTGGATTGCCAGGCACATCCTGCAAACAAAATTTCTTTTTAATACGTTTCAGCTTTCTTGTGTGTATATTAGCTGGTCTATTTGAAGTTTCTCTCAGCCCCTGGATTTTATTTTTATTAACGGACGTTATATTTACTTTGTCATAGCACGGATCTGTCTTTCTAATTCTTTGCCGTGTAAAATAGGCTACCGGTTCATTCATTTCAACAGATGGTTCTTTATCTCTATTTTTCTTCTCTAATGTCTTAGCTCCTTTCTCTAATTGTTTGTGACATAAGTGTTCGTAGAAGGGTAGCAATTCTGTTTTTCGTTTTTCGTTATAGTTTTCGTACACAGTTTTGTGTAAATCGATTTCATGTGCATTTAAGTTCTCGTAGAGCCCGTACAATAGAGTGAAAGGTGTATAACCCGTCGCAGAATGTATAGATTGATTATACGTTAATATGGCCGATATCATTAAATTTTGGGGACTTTAATTTTTGTTTTCAATCTTAATAATTCTTAGTTTTTCTAAAATGATAGAGTATACTCTTTCTATAGGAGAGTTACTGTTACTGTTATAGTTTGTGGTAAAATGCAATTCGATTTTGAATAAAGCGCAATATTCTTGGAAAACCTTGTTCTTAAACTCTTTTCCTTCGTCGCAAACGATTTTCTTTGGGTAGCCGTGGTGCGAAAAGTAGTGTCTCAATTTATTTAATACGGTCAATCCTGATGCGTCTGTTAGATAGTAGGCTTGTGTATACCTTGAAAAGAGGTCTATTATTGTTAAGAATTTGCTTCCTTCGAAACTAAATGTATCAATGTGTAATACGTCGAAAGGTTTCCTTGCGAGTAAAGGTCCAGAAAATTGAATTTTATAAGGGTTTCTATCGTACTTACTAATGTTACAAGTTTCACATTCGTTAATTATTTTATTTATCGTGGTTTTTTGGTTAGGCCAATAGTATTTAGTTTTTAAGTGGATGTAGGTTTCTAGTATGCCATTGTGATTATTAGAATGATACCTATCTATTACTTCTAATTGTTCATTCGATTGTTCTATATCTTTCGTTAGAAGGTTACTTTTAAGAAATTTTACTTTGTTATTAAATAAATTATTTGTTATTTTCAGAAATTTTGATTTCAATTCCTTACCTTTAAAATATATTCCGTATAAATTCTTTGGATCTATAATTTCTTTTAACATTCGCGAAATGTTTTCCAATTCATTACCTTGTCTAATTGTGACAACATAATTATGCTTTAAGAACGGTCTAAAGTATTCTATTTTGTATTGGTCTCCTAGTTTCAAAATTATACGATACATGAAATGGTTTACCGGATTTTCAGAGATTGGCATTGAGAATACTGGATTCTCAGCGGATGTGTGTTGCGTATTATTTGATTGGTCATCTTGTTCTCCACTTAATAATTCTTCTAAATCATCAGGTGAAAGGTCTTTGTCGACGTTTGGAATTATCGACATAAGGTCTAGTTCTGTATCGTTTGAGGTTTCTTTAGTATGAATTTCTATTCGCGACAACGCATCGACTACTAAATTTTCTTTGCCTTTTTTAAATTGTATTTTGTAGTCAAACTCGTCTAGTCTCAGTCTCCATTTAACTAATCTGGAATTTGGATCCTTTAGGGAGAATAACCAAACTAGCGGCTTATGATCAGTTTCTATTACAAATTGTTTTCCGTAAATGTACGGTCTAAAATGTTTTGTGGTTTCTACTATACTGAGCAATTCACGTTCAATAGTTGAATAATTGCGTTCAGCACTATTTAGGGTTCTTGAGTAAAATGCAATTGGTTTATTATTTTGCGATAAAACTCCTCCTATGGCTACGTTGGATGCATCAGTTGTTACATGGAAGGTTTTTTCAAAGTCTGGATACGTTAGTACTGGTGCATTGGTTAGTAATTTCTTACACTGATAAAATGTTTGCAAATAATTTTGATCTGTCACATCAATCTTTGAATTCTTTTTAATGCATTTGGTAAATGGTTGTACAAGTTTAGCAAAGTTTTTAATGAACCTTCTATAGTATCCCACCAGACCGAGGAAAGCTCTTATTTCCTTGACTGTTTTTGGTAGAGGGTATTCTTCTAAGGCTTTAATTTTTTCGGGGTTAGGTTTTATACCTTGTGGTGTAATTACGTGTCCTAAGAAGGCTACTTCTTTACACAAAAATTCGGTTTTAAAACTTATATAGGTATGGGCGTAGAATGTTATCCATTACTCTCTGAAAAGTACTCGGGGCGTTTTTAAGTCCGAAAGGCATTCGAACGTATTCAAAATGACCGTTGTTTACTGAGAAAGCAGTTTTGTCGATAGAGTCACGGTCCACTTCTATCTGATGGAATCCTTGGGCGAGATCTAATGTAGAAAAATACATGCATTTTCCTAAATTGTCCAATATTTCGTCAATTCGCGGGAGTGGGTATTTGTCTTCGACCGTTTTCTCATTTAATTTCCTATAGTCTATTACAAGTCGCCATTTTTTTTTCCGCTTGCATCTGGTTTCTTTGGTACAATCCAGACCGGTGAACTATAGGGTGAAATGCTTGGTCTAATAATTTTATTATCAAGTAATTTTTGGATTTGATTTTGGATTTCATTTTTCAAGTGATGCGGGTATCGAAATGATTTAGAGTAAACTGGTTCGTTGTCATTAGTTCTGACTTTATGTTTTACAGCGTTAGTAAAAGTAAGGTCACAATTTTCATTGTAAAAAATTTCTTTATATCTCTTGCACAAAGATATAATTTCTGTTTTTTCCTCTGGATTAAGATGACTAGTTCTAATGACATTGGGAATATCAATATTAAAATTTTGAATTTTTGGATTTATTAAATCAACGTTGGTAACAGGTTCTACCTCATATTGTTGTTGAAAATTTATTTCTATTTCACGTTCTTCTGCAAAGGGGACAATACAGATACCATTTTTTGCAAAAGCAATTGATTCTGAAATAATATAGTCGTCTAATTTAATTTCCGGAACTAAAACTTGTCCTTGATCGACATTTACAGGAATTTTTATACTATTTTTAACAATTTGTTTTATTGGTTTAAAATTCTTCGGGTTTAATTCCATAAAAAACGGTATTTTAGAACTACCTATCTCTAATGTTTGATTATTATAATTAATCGTAGCTTTAAGTTTTTGGAAATCTTCACTTCCTATTAATGCGTCAAATCTATCATGCCACTGTATTATATGAAAATTATTATTATTATCAAGTCCAAATTCTCTCAAAATAGGATATGATATATTCTGATTATCGGTTATAGTATTATTTAAGCTCTTAACAGTTAATGGTTTAACAAAAAAATAATTTTTAAAATGTTGGTAAGCGGGACCTGGATTTATTATTGAATTGGAAGCTCCGCTATCTATTAAAATCTTTAATTTTAAGCTAGGGATCGTTATAAATGGTAGTTTCGGTTTGATTGTTAACGAATTTAAATCTAAATTTGTGGTTCCGAGGCAGGTATGCGAAAATTTTCAGCAGATTCAAAAGTTTCAGAATCTCGATAATCTTCTTGCTTATCTTCATCGTCTTGCACTATTTCTACTGAATGTTCGTCGCTTTGAACGTTGTAAAGTTCTTCGGAATGGAAATTGCGAGGGCCCGTGCTTCGAAAATAATTCGAAGAGTTACGTGCATTAATGGGCTGTTGATTTGGTCTACCAGTATTTCGTGTAGATACCGACATCGGGGTTGGTTTCGACTCAGGTTCCTTTTTGCCGAATACTTGCGAATTCGTAGGGTAATTGGTGAATACTGGTCTCGTCTGGAAATTGATCGGACCACGCGGGAATTGATTTTGGGTTGGATTACGATTTATAAATGGTTGTGACGGTCTATAAACGGTTTCGGTGGTTGAGTTTTATTTGAGAAATTATCTTTATTGGATTGTCTATTCGTTGATGGTTTTTGCCGAATAAAATTTAGAAAATTGACCTGTTGTTTATAATTATCGTAATTTCTTAATTGAAGTAAACAATCTTCTAGTGAATTAACATTTTTATAAGAGATAAAGGACCTATGTGGCTCTAATAAACCTGCCATATAGGTAAATAAAGCCTTTTGTGTATAAGTATTAATTTTGTGATTCTTAAGACTAACATCTGTTTCGTTTATAGATACGTGCTCTAATAGTTGTTGCAATTTACTTTTAATTTTTTCGTAATATTCATCATAACTTTCATTTAATTGAATACACGTTATTAAATCATTTTCTAATAATGTTTCATTTCTAGGATCGCCAAAGCGGTTTATTAATGTTTACTTTACTTTATCCCAAGTTAAGCAATTTGAAATTACTAAGGTATCTCTAGCAGTACCAATTAATTTGGAACAACAAATTTCAAACAATAATTTATTTAAAGTACAGTTTTCTTGACCCTGTGAATTATTTCTATAATTAGTTATAAATTTTTCACACTGTTGTATGAAATACGATAAATTTCTACTACCTTCCTCATATTGAGGAATCATTTACTTAGCAATATTTATTTCAGTATAGTTTGCCATTATTATTTTATTATTAATTAATTGATTATCAGAATCAGAGTTACTTGAATTACCAGATATTCTTATAGGTGATCTATCACGGAATTCAGTCATACAAGATTCCAACACGTATATTGTAAAAAGAAAGAAAAGAAAAGGATATTATTACTTACGAAACTAAGGTTGCTAATAGCATCTCAGGTATGCCTTGAAGTTGAGAAGTGCCACAGCGGTTGAGGATTCTCGATGGATCAAGTTGCTATAGGTGCAGACTCTGGTTTTGTTTCCTAGGCGTTGTCTACAGTTGAGGTCCGTTGAAGGGCAAAGTACCTCGGTAGGCCAGATGGATATTCTTACCAGAATTTGTTTTGCACGATGATGATGGTATACCCAATAATGATTTAAAAATCGCCGACACTAATTTGGTTTATTATTTAGAGCCGTTTGGGTATCCTGTTCGCAGCGCCAATTATGTTTTTATTGCAAATGATATTTATTAAAATAACAACAATTAAAACAGAATTATGTTTTTATTGTAGATGATATTTATTAAAATAATTACAATTAAAACTGAGACTTCACTAACTAGAAGCTAATATGAACTCTGGCTTCCGTTGTCAATGCAACGCCTTTTATAACGTTCCTAATCTACTTAAGATAACTAATAATCTAAGAAATAATAAAGTTAGTGTTAATTTATTAACACGTATGAAAGTTCCCATGCGATAACAGTAATTTACTTAAGAAAACTAATGAGCTTAAGAATTGATAAAATGTATTAATTTATGAATGCGTACGAAAGTTCATATGCGATAGCAGTGATTTATTTGAGAAAACTAATGAATCCAAGAATTGATAAAATACGTAAATTTATGAACGTTAGTAAAAGCTTCTCAGGCGATAATAGTGAACAAAGACAATTAATCATTAATCCCAAAAATAATGTCACACTAACTGTTTATAAAAGGATACATTATTATCTTAAGAATACGAATGATATAACTATATATATATATATATATATATATATATATGTACAGTAGCCACCACCAACGCGTCGGTCTCTAGCACGCAAACGACTGAATTTTTCCAAATCTGTTTGGGCGAGAATATGTAAGCCTTCTGGGACTACAATCTAAAATTAGTTTGATTTATATAGGGTGATCTACAAACTTGTTACTTATCAAAGTTATATTATTTTAAATGGAATACCCTCCTTTTATTTATTTTTTGAAATAAGGTGAAAAATAAGGTAGACTTTATTAGAGTTCCTATACCTAAACCTTACAGTTTCCGAAATATTTAACATTTTTGAAAATGTAGGTTTGTCAAAAAATTCAAGTATTTTTCGATTCAGAAAAGATGAGGCAATCTAATCTAGGTCATCGTAATAAGGATATTTGGAAGTACGTATTCTGTTGTTTAATGTTTCAAATCATAATTTATAAAATACAAAGAATAACGCGTAAAGTTAACAAACTTCAAAGTTAAATATCTTTGTTATTTTAAATACAACGCCCAAGAAATTTTTATCGGAATGGAATAGTCTTTTGACAATAGTTCGAACTGTATTAGGGTTCCCTTTACCTAACTTCAATACTTTTCGAGAAATTAGTGTATTTGTTAGATTTTTAGAAATTACGCCATTAACTCATGTCGATCAGTTAGAATTCTGTGATTTACAAAGGTTACAAATGTGTTAAACGGTTTTTGGTTTATTAACCCATTAACCGCCATTGATGCAAAAACGCAACATTTTTAAAAGCATTTTTTGTTTACCAATTGATTTTAAAATTATTAAATCTAATTCTTTCTTCCAAATTTTGTCTGACTTTTCTAAACATATCTGGATTAATTGTGTCCACCGCATGTTTAATTCTCTCTTTCATATTGTCTGCAGTAGTAGCAGGAATATTGTAAACAATATTTTTAATATATCCCCATAAAAAGTAATCCATTGGAGTAAGACAAGGTGATCGTGGTGGCCAATGACATGGTCCGTTCCTTCCAATCCATTTATTAACAAATTTCCTAGTTAAATAATTTCTAACTCTACGATCAAAGTGTGCCGGTGCCCCATCTAATTGCAGCCACATATTCCCTCTAATGTTTAACGGAACGTTTTCGAGAAGTGTCCAAAAGTCTCGCTTTAAAAATCTCAAAAATTCTCTACCATTTAAATGACCATTGAAAAAGTATGGTCCAATTACCTGATCTCCAATCATTCCTGCCCATACGTTTATGCTCCAACGATTTTGGCGGTCAACAGTATTAAAAGCATGCCTATTCTCGGTGTCATAATAGTGAAAATTATGTCTATTTACCAAACCGTTGTTGTGAAATGTTGATTCATCAGTAAACAAAACGAAATTTAAAAAATCTTGTTGATCCCCAATTTTTTCAATTGCCCACAAACAGAAATCTGTTCGTTATTGAAAGTCATTGCCATACAAATTTTGATGAATTTCTATGTAATAAGCATGAAATTTGTGTTTTTGAGAACTCTTCTCACACTTCCTCTACTTAAATCTGTTTGTCTAGCAATTACTCTAGTACTAGTGTGGGAATTTTCAGCGATAGATCCTAATACTAAAAACTCACTATCTTCATTGCCAGTTACCGGTTTACTTTTATTAAGTTTTGGATAGGCAGTGTTACCTGTGGCTCGAAATGTTTGTAAAAGCCTTTCAAAAGCTCTCGTGTCAGGATGGTTGCGATCAGGGTACTTTTAGGCATAAACCTTGGAAGCCTAAAGACAATTTTCATGGCATTCTCCTATGGTCAACACCATATTCACTCTTTCTTGCACTGAATATTTCATTGTAATGAAAAAATCATCAATAGTTATAAATACTGTCAATCACAATCAAAGAATTCTATCTGATCGACATGAATTAATGGCGTAATTTCTGAAAATGTAACAAATAGACTAATTTCTCGAAATTATTGATGTAAGGTTTAGGGAACCCTAATACATTTCGAATTATTGTCATTTCGATAAAAATTTCTTGGGCGTTGTATTTAAAATAACAAAGTTATTTAACTTTGATGTTTGTTAACTTTACGCGTTATTCTTTGTATTTTATAAATTATGATTTGAAACAATAAACAACAGAATACGTACTTCCAAATATCCTTATTACGATGACCTAGATTAGATTGTCTCATCTTTTCTGAATCGAAAAATACTTGAATTTTTTGACAACTCAGCATTTTCAAAAAATGTTAAATATTTCGGAAACTGTAAGGTTTAGGTATAGGGAACTCTAATGAAAGTCTACTATATTTTTACACCTTATTTAAAAAGAAATTAAAAAGGAGGGTATTCCATTTAAAATAATATAACTTTGATAAATAACAAGTTTGTAGATCACCCTGTATAAATCAAACTAATTTTAGATTGTAGTCCTAAAGGCTTACATATTATCGCCCAAACAGATTTTGAAAAAATTCAGTCGTTTGGGTGCTAGAGACCGACGCGTTGGTGGTGGCCCACCCTTTATATACAGTGTGTTCCTTAATGATATGCGAATATTGAAGTGTATGAATCTACACGAAAAAATAATTATAGTTTGCTTAATAAAGTACGGTCCTAAACTGTACCGTTACGGAAATACGGGGTGTCAAAGTTACACGAAAAATACGAAAATTAATTGATATCTTCTAAACCGCTAAACATTTTCCAGTGAAATGTAATACGAAGCTAGAGTGCATGAAATTGGATATTTTTCGATACGAAGTTAATTTCCAGCTTCTGTAGTGGCGTACTTACGGGCACTCACTTGGATATTTTTGAAGAAATAAATTTATACGCCACTGATTTCCTGAAAAACAAAATTACATTTTAATTCCTCGTTCAACTTGAAAAATAAAAGCTCTCTTGAATTCTGTTCCTAGAATGTTCCGTTTGGGAGTAATAAAATAAAAACCGTTGTATTGTACGAGAAAATTAATTCAATGGATGAAATAACAATTTCGCAATAAGTCTAGTTGCCTTTCAAAATGAGACTTGCTTTTTACATGTGACTTTTCTAGTTCACTGTAAATTAACTTTTCCCATTGTTTTTGTACAATTTTGTTATTAAAGATGACGTATACAATTGCTGAAATGGCCGATATGCATTATGTGTATGGCCTCGCTGATGGCAATGGAGAAAAAGCCAGACTGATTTATCACCAGAGATATAATCGTGCTTTACCAGATAGTAACCTTCTGAATATTCATCAGCGTCTTGTTGAAACTGGTATGTCCGAAGAGTACATCTGAATGTAGGCCTCTAAGTGTAAGAACAACAGAAATTGAGGAAGCAGTCCTGCACGCAGTCGAAGAACAGCCTGAAACGAGTACAAGAAAGGTAGCTATAAACTTGAATATTTGCCATCAAATTGTTTGGAGAATTTTATTATATTTATTATATTTGTTGTATCCATACCATATTTTGAAAGTACAGGCATTATTAAGATTTTTGTCGGTTATCTTCATAATATTGCACATAATCACAATTCGATTCCATATCCTGTTCACAGACGAATGTAATTTCTCAAGAAATGCGATTCGGAATTTTCAATAACCATTTGTGGCGGATGAGAATCAAAGCCACAACTGAAACCCATATCCAACATCAATTTTCGGTGAACGTCTGGTCAGGAATTATAGCCGATTACTTTATTGGCCCATTATTTCTTCCGAGACGACTTGGTGGACAATCTTACCTTACTTTCATTCGTGAACAGTTGCCTGAGCTGCTTGAGGATATTCCGCTTTTAATAAGACACCATATGTGGTACATGCATGATGGTGCACCAGCACATTCCAATGGAATAGTTCGCAATCATATAGATACTGTTTATTCTAATCGTTGGATTGGCCGTGGGGACCTCAAGAATGGCCACCACGGTCGCCCGACCTTAACAGCTTGGATTCTTTCTTGTGGGGCTATCTAAAAACGCTAGTGTATACAAGTCCCATTAACAGTGTAGAAGAATTGAAAGAGAGAATAGTTGCAGCATGTAATAATATAAAACATACTCCGGGAATATTTCAACGAGTGCGGAATTCCATGAGAAGGAGGGCAGAAGCATGCATTTTGAGCGAACGAGGCCATTTCCAACAATTTTTGTGATTACCGTTCCATATTACTTGTTCCCAATATTATGTTTATGCTGTATGTTTCCATTTGTTGTTTTTATTGTTGTTCAGTGAAGACAGATGCCAATTTGTAACGTATTCTTTCAATCATTAAATTGCATAATTTTCTCGTACAATACAACGGTTTTTATTTTATTACTCCCAAACGGAACATTCTAGGAACATAATTCAAGAGAGCTTTTATTTTTTAAATTGAACGAGGAATTAAAATTTAATTTTGTTTTTCAAGAAATCAGTGGCGTATCATTTTTTTCTTCAAAATATCAAGTGAGTGCAGTACGCACCACTGCTGAAGCTGAATTTAACTTCGTATCGAAAAATATCCACTTTCATGCACTCTAGCTTCTTACTAAATTTCACTGGAAAATGTTTAGCGGTTTAGAAGATATCAATTAATTTTCGTATTTTCGTGTATCTTTGACACCCCTATTTCCGTAACGATACATTTTAGGACCGTACTTTATTAATCAAACTATAATTATTTTTCGTGTAGATTCATCACTTCAATATTCGATATCATTAAGGAACACCCTGTATATGTATACAGGGTGTTTCAAACTAACCACCGGCCATATTTCAGAAACTAGTGGACATAAAACTGGAGAAAAAATTCATTATAAAAGTCGCACGAGAAAATCCTGGAAATTATTTTTAAGTTCCGTAATTCATCGCAAGGCGCAATTGAAAATTAAAAATAAAATTATAAATTTCTCCGAAAATTCCACATTAAGGCATACCTTTGGTAACATCGTTAGAAAGCTTAGACAATTCATTTTGGTCTAAGGCTCATTGGCGTACCGACCTTAATAAGAGTGGGGGAAGCTATTGAATGTGTAATCATTTAAATCGCTGTTATTTTTAAACGACTTATCCGATTGTAATAAACCTAGCTTTTTAGAAGAAAAGGTAAGTACTTTTAACTGTCGCATCCATTGGTACGCGATAGCTTATAATAAAATTGTTAGAGGGCGCAATTTGTAATAATACCAGTATTTTTGATTTTATTCAGAAAAATTAAACCATACGGTATAATTATGACATCATAAGCGGAAAGTAGCTTAAATTTGTAACAAAAAACGTAAATAACGCAATTTGATATCTTTATTTGTTCCAGAGTTATGGCGAAAAGAAGACTTTTTAACCGTTTAATTTAATAATTGATTGTTGCTATGGTTTCTTAAGGTGTATAGGTTGGATTAGTAATGAGGAATCTGCATTTATCATAGTGTGTGCCTCTCTTCACACTCTATCTAGGCTTAGGACTAGTCAAACTAACAAATTGCAAAATTTGGAGCGTGTTTAGAGGCCAACGGGCCATAACAACGATATCAAAATAATGATTGATTTTGTTTAAGAAACTTCTTAATAGAATGGTAAAAATCATGAACAACTGTTAAAAAACAAGTGAAAAGCTATAAATGTTCAAATTGACGGCCGTTTTGTAAAATACAACTATTAATTCTTCTTCTTGTACTGGAAACAGCTGTTTCGATCTCGTCTCGTGGAATCGAATTTATTGCAATTTCAATTCGGTGAATCATGTCCTCTCGGGTGGTTGGTCTCGTTTCGTAAACAATATCTTTTATTCTTTCCCACAAGTAGAAATCTAATGCAGTTAAATCCGGGGATCTAGGTGCCCACGGAAACAAACTACCCCTTCCCATCCAGCGATTTGGGTATCTAACATTTAAGAAATCACCTTTTTCTTCTAAACAAGCCTAGGTTTACTACAATCGGATAAGTCGTTTAAAAATAACAGCGATTTAAATGATTACACATTCAATAGCTTCCACCACTCTTATTAAGGTCGGTACGCCAATGAGCCATAGACCAAAATGATGCAGAATTGTCTAAGCTTTCTAACGATGTTACCAAAGGTATGCCATAATTGAATTTTCGGAGAAATTTATAATTTTATTTTAATTTTCAATTCGCTTGTATGAATTACGGAACTTAAAAATAATTTCAGGATTTTCTTGTTGACTTTTATAATGAATTTTTTCTCCACTTTTATGTCCACTAGTTTCTGAAATATTGCACTAATAAACATATATATATATATATATATATATATATATATATATATATATATATATATATATATATATATATATATATATATATATATATATATTATATATATATATAGGCGCACCTATATCGTCGATCGTTTAAAGCGGAAATGTAATAATTTGTGAAAATATTTCAATACAGTTATATATAGGGTCAACAATAAGATACATATCAAACATATGACTGTTTAAATTGAACATCCTGTATTTTTTCTCATTTTTGAATTCTAGAGACTAAAAAAAGTTTAGTTACTGTTATGGTTCATATAGGTACTTAAAACATTATTTAAATTCTTTTAAAAATACAGACCCAAAATCAAATGTTCCGTACGCCCAGCAGATTAAAAATTTTCATTCGCAGCTGACATGACTTTTACCATAAGAATAAGGTTTAAATGACATATGAAAATACTGCAAATATATTATACAGGGCGTTATAAAATTTACTTCCAACTTGATAAACTTTTATGTCAAATAGCTCTTTATTTTAAATAGAACACCCTGTATTTGATAGCACAGTTCGATGGGGATATAAGTTGGCTTTCAATCTGTATTAGGGTTCCCTATGCCTATCTCTCATGGTTCCTTTGTAAAAGATCGTTTTCTCTTTCACATAACATTACGTTCATTCCTATATTAAAATTGAGCAAAAAAAAAGGTGGCTGGGAAAACAAAATGTTAAGATTTATTGCCCGTTACAAAATAAATTACAAATGTCGGTTTGACTTGCGTTAGTTGATTAGACGCACGTTGTAAACAAATTTCAAATTTAAAAATGAAAATTTATTCGCAACAAGGTCGTGTTGATATGATATTAGTACTTGGAGAGTGACAAGAGAACTGTCTATTGGCATCGAGGGTTTATTCCCAAAAATATACAGCTTGAAGTCATCCGGACAAACGTTTATTCGAAAAATTACTCCAAGTGTTTCGAACAACAGGAATTGTGGCTTATCACAAAATTAACAGGGGAAAACCCTTTCTTGGTGATGAAGATAATGAATTTGCAGTTATTGGAAATATAATAGACAATCCCCACGTAAGTCAACGTACTTTAGCCAATGAGACGGGAATGAGTAGATGAAGCATCGGCCGAATTATAAAAAAATACAAATTTCATCCGTATCATATCCAACTACATCAAGAGCTTTATGAAAGAGACTTCATCACCCGGTTTAACTTCTGTCTGTTGGTTTTGGACAAAATGAGTGAAGACAATAACTTTTTCGACTTCGTACTTTTCTCCGATGAATCCACTTTTCATAATAATGGCTTAGTGAACAGACATAACTGTCATTATTATAGTGACATCAACCCATATCTTTTTCGTACGCTTGGTCGCCAAAATAGATGGTCTTTCAATGTATGGGGAGGAATATTGGGGTTTCGTGTAATAAGCCCTCATTTTTTCGACGGAAATCTGAATGGTGAAATGTTTCGAAGATTTATCCAACAAATACTTCCAGAATTATTGGAAAATGTTCCTCTCCATATCAGACACAGGATGTGGATGCAGTTGGATGGTGCTCCTGCACATTTTCACGTGAATGTACGACGGGAACTAAACAGACGTTTTCCTAATAAATGGATAGGAAGACGGGGCACAGAAAATTGGCCGCTAAGGTCCCCGGATTTAACATGTGTCTATGAGACTTCGCCAACGGCACCTAAAGACATGAGAGAAAGAATAAGAGCAGCTTTCCGCACAGTTACTCCACACATGTTAAGAAACGTCAGACATTCTTTTGAAAAAAGGGTTCATCTATGTATTGAAAACGACGGTCGTCATCTTGAGTCACGTGAATGTGCGACGGGAACTAAACAGACGTTTTCCTAATAAATGGATAGAAAGAGGGGGCGCAGAAAATTGGCCGCCAAGGTCCCTGGATTTAAGTTGTGTAGACTTCTTTCTATGGGATATGTCAAGGATATTGTTTATGAGACTTCGCCAACGACACCTGAAGACATGAGAGAAAGAATAAGAGCAGCTTTCCACACAGTTACTCCACACATGTTAAGAAAAGTCAGACGTCCTCTTGAAAAAAGGGTTCGTTTATGTAGTGAAAACGACGGTCGTCACTTTGAGTACTCACTAAAACTTCAATAACTTAGGGTTAATTTTTTGATTCCAGTTTTTGTATTAGTCGCTGACATTTGTAATTTATTTTGTAACGGGCAATAAATGTTAACATTTTGTTTTCCCAGCCACCTTTTTTTTTTGCTTAATTTCAATACAGGAATGGCCGTAATGTTATGTGAATGAGAAAATGATCTTTTAGAGAGGAACTATGATAGTTAGGTATAGGTAACTCTAATACAGATTGAAAGCCAACTTATATCCCCATCGAACTGTGCTATCAAATACAGGGTGTTCTATTTAAAATAAAAAAAGCTATTTGACATAAAAGTTTATCAAGTAGAAAGTAAATTCTATAACGCCCTCTAAAATATATTTGCAGTATTTTCATATGTCAGTTAAACCTTATTCTTATAGTAAAACAGTCATGTCAGCTGCGAATGAAAATGTGTAATCTACTGGGCGTACGGGACATTTGACTTTGAGTCTGTATTTTTATAAAAAATTAAAATATTTCGAGAACGGTAAGTTTTAGACATAGTTAAGTCGGCACTATGGCTATCTTCGTTATTATTGGTGCTACGAAGTCGGTTAAATGGGCAAAGCAGTAGCATTTTTTCCGCTCGTTACGATGGTGAAATCAAAATGAAAATTGAACATCGTGTTTGCGAGTTATGTACAAAATTTCCATTTTTTTAAATGGCACACCCAACGTGCAATATACTTAATCGATAGAAAATTAAATTCTGAACGAATAAGTTTCTATGTCATTTCACCCTAATGTCAAAAATGACAAAGTTATTGATCATTCACCAAATTCATCAAGGTGGCTGTGTCAACTATTTTTCTGTATTACCATAGAGCAGAAAATGAAAAGAATATCAGACAGTTGAAACAGGATTCTTTATTCTAAGTGATAATAATAATAAGGAACAACAAAACAAAACAAAACTCAAATTAGATGTTCGAAAACATCACCCTCTTGCTCCAAGCATTTCTGGGCCCGCTTGTAGACACTTTTAGTAGCCTTAGCAATGGATTTACTATCAATATTATTGATGGCGTGAACGATGCTTTGCTGGAGATCCTCAAGGTTATCATATCGCCTGTTGTACCACATCTTCACATATCCCCAAAAGAAAAATCCATTGGAGTAATGTCAGGTGATCGAGGAGGCATACGGATAGGCCCATTAGTTGATAAATATCTGTCATCAAAAATTGTTTAATATTGTATCTATCTGACGAACGTTATGGGAGGAGCTCCGTCTTGTTGGAAATAAATGTTCTGCCTATCCATTAAATTTACATCATCCAAGAAATCTTGGAGTGTGGCAGTCAACATTTCGGCGTACCGCTCACCATTTAACGCACCCTGATGAAATACTGGACCAACAATTATCGAGCCAATTAAACCGCACCAAACATTAACACTGAAGCGTCTCTGCGGGTTACAAGATCGGTAGAGCATCGGATTTTCTTGACTCCAAAAATGGCTGTTTTTCCTGTTGAACATGGCCCTATTATAAAAAGTTGATTCGTCACTCCATAGAATTGAGCTCCAAAAATCATTATTGGTTCTCATTTGATTAATAAACCAGTGACAGAACTGAACGCGTCTTTCTTGATCTCCTGGTACTAGTGTCTGTGTAGGTCGGAACTTATACTTTTTTAGAATATTGTGGACGGAACCCAAACATAGTCCATTTTCTTGCATTAAATCATTAATTGAGTTGTTGGGATGTGCTTTAAAATAAGCTAACACATTAATTTCAGTTTCTTCACTAATTATACATTGTTTATTAGATCTGGATTTCTTAAACACGCTCGAATTAGATCTAAATTCACGATACAAAACCAAAAGTACCTTCTATCCGGCAAATGACGCGTAGGAAACAAATCACTGTAACGCTCACGCGCTCGATAACTGTTTTTTGACAAACGATGTAACATTCTAACATATCACACTTTTCTGAATGGGTGAAAGGCATTTTCTATTCAAAGAACACAAACTCTTAACTCTTTATTAGCAAACTTCAATTTGACATATCAATTCTGATGACATTTGTGAAAATTACATATATTGTTCACGTAATATCAGCCACCTTGACGAATTCAATAAATGATCAATAACTTTGTCATTTTTAACATTAGGGTAAAATGTCATAGACACTTTTTGTTCAGAATTTAATTTTCTATCGATTATGGATATTGCATACTGGTGTGCCATTTGAAAAAATGGAAATTTTGATATAACTCGCGAACACGAAGTTCAATTTTATTTTCATTTCACCATCGTAACGAGCGGAAAAATGCTACTTCTTCGCCCATTTAACCGACTTCGTATCACCAATAATAACGAAGGTAGCAATAGTGCCGACTTAACTTTGAAAATCCTATATATATATATATATATATATATATATATATATATATATATATATATATATATATATTTTAAATAAGACATTTTTCTTTGAAACTTGTGTAAATAAACGTACAAATTGATTCAACGTTTCGGGAACGTCCTTTGTTCCCTTTGTCAAGAATTTATTTTGACAATTACAGAAATTGAAATAAGGTAACTATTTTGAACAAGTACAGATTATTAAACAAGGTAACTAATTTAAATTTAATCTGGACGTGTGTTTGACTTCGGGTAGTGGGTCTAGTACATGATGTAGAAGGTGCAGAAGTGGGGACGTCAGGAATAGTTGCAGCATAAGTGTTTGAAATTTCTGGAAGATTTGGAGTTGGTTGAAATTTCGAATCAACTTGTTTAATGATATTCTTCCAAATTTGTGGCATTCTGGAAGTGTCATCTCGTTTATTGAGGGCGTTTGGTCTTCTTTCAATTTCAACTGCTTCTCTAATAATTATTTCTTGTAAGGTGTATAGAGGTGTAATTAGACGGATATTGTTGGTGTTAATTTTGTGTCCTGTATTTAAATGATGTGCAGCTAAAGACGATGATGGATTGTGCTGCTTAATTGCTAGTTGGTGTTCATCGGCTCTCGCATATAATATTCTGTTAGTTTGTCCGATATAGGTTCTTCGACAGTTGTTGCAAGGTATCTCATACACTCCTTGGTTTTCATTAGGAATTTTGTCTTTGGGGTTTCTTAACAGTTGGGACAAAGTTGAATGTGGTTTGAATACCGGTCTGAAGTCGTTTTTGGGAAATTTCTTTGCGATTCTGTCTGTAATTCCTCTTATATAAGGTAGAATAACAGGAGTCTTGCGTTCATTGCTTGACAAGTTATTATTTCTTGATCTTCTTACTTCGTTGGTAATTTTCAATATTTCTTGATCTTTGTATCCATTTTGAACTAGTATTTTATTAATAGTCTTCATCTCTTCCGTTTTAGAATTTTGGTCAGATAAGTGGTAAGAGCGGTATATCAAGGATTTCATAACGCTACGTAATTGACCAGGATGGTGATGCGAGGAGAGTTCAAGTATCTATTCGTATGAGTTGGTTTTCGATAAATTTTGTGTGTAAATTTACCATTAGGAAGTCTTGTTATTAGCGTGTCCAAAAAAGGGAGTGAATTATTTTCTTCAACTTCCATAGTAAATTTGATGTTGTCGTGAATGCTGTTAATATGTCCCAGAAAATGGTTCAAGTTTCCTTTTCCATGGGGCCAAATTACAAATGTGTCGTCAACATAACGAAACCAACATTTAGGTTTTAAATCTGCAGAATTTAAAGCAGTGGTTTCAAAATGTTCCATATATACACTCGCAAAAGCAAAATATATATATATATATATATATATATATATATATATATATATATATATATATATATATATATATATAGGTGTAAATAAGTGCGAGTTATTTGAAGGGGTTATTTTGTGAAAAAGGTTCTTATAAACACAGGTCAAAATATGCTTCGTTTCCGACAGTGTTTAAAATTTAATTTTTGATTTATTTTTATTAATTTTAAAGACATTGACTCGAAATTTGCTAAAAGTTTTGAGTAGGTTGGCGTTAATATTTGTAAAAAGTTTTGTTCTCTAATACAGTAACATTAAACTAATACAATAACACAAAACAACAGTAATAAAAATTATTTTAAATACGCGCAAAACTATAACAGATATTCAAAATGACCTCCCTCACACGTGATAGAAGAGTCAACTCGTAAGACGTTTCAGATGAAAAAACAAAGATTTGTTTGTATTTATTGGGTGTGAGTTCTTTAAATAGGGATGATCGTTTGATACTAGATTTTTTGTTCTGAGTAAACACTAAAAGGGTGTGATACATATATTTACTTACAATGTCTAAATACACACACTTAACTAATACAGTTATACACCTGATTACGTACATACACCTTGTTACGAATCCGATAAGTTTCCTATTTTGTGCATTTACAACTTTTTTTACTTTGTACATTTACTACTTATATTTAAATTTATAAGTATTGCCGCTAATGTTAACTGCTTCTGCGCAAGTTCTAGAGCTGGGTTTGGGGGAACAGGGCGGAAGTAGCGCGCGGTTCGAGCGGTTTTTTTTTGGATTAACGTCCATATAGTCGCGTTAATAATTCATCGCCGCCTGAATTAATCTAAATTTGTTATTTTATTGACTTAATTTTCAAGTTGATACTCATTTAAGTTCATAGTTATCGTAAGGTTATTAGATTACCTTTCTTAATCTATATGCAACGTGTGTGACCGGATTTTTTAACCAACATCACTGGAAGCTCCCAAGAAGAACAAGAAGTCTCATGGAATAAGGGTAAGTCACACACTTTCAACCTTGTTCTTCATAATATTTATCTTAATGTATATAAAATATAGACAGTCCATTTTTTCTCTTAATCAATAAACCCCCTTTTCTCTATCCAAGCGTAACGTTTGGTCCTTCGACGTGCCGGATATTCTCCTTCTTTAAATATTTAAATTGTAATATATATTTAACGCATACAGCATTATTTTTACGCGTATGGTTGTGAAAAAACCAAGCATTTTAGTATATTTTGCAGATTTTTAGAGGTTTTGAAGTGTTTTAAAAAAGAAAACGCCATTCTTATAAATGTAATATTTTATTGGAATTTATTTTGGCCATCTTTATGTTTGTTCAAGGAATGTTGATAAGGACGTGCGTACGCTGCACAGGTGTGATTTAGGGGTCATCACGCTTATCATACTGTGTTTGGATTTCGGACTGAATTTCTATTTAGGTATTCGCATCGCTTTCGTGATCTAGTTTGTTTACAATTAAACGCACTCATTCATTTTTATTATTTACCGTGTACTTTGTTATATTAATAAAAAATGTCTGACAAAATTCGAAAATGTAACGCTTACCGCCAAAGTTTTTCTAACAAAATTATTGCTTTGAATGAACTGTGTATAAAGGCGCGACAAGACACTACAAAAAGAACGTTGTTTAAAATTCGTTTTGAAAAGGCGAAAACATTTAAACATCATAATAATATTATGACATTAGTTGCCGCAGATACTGAAGGTGACTTTAATGCTGAAGCTAAAATTAAAGAAGCATTTATGAACGCGTATTTTTCAGCCTAGGCTATTTTTACTGATTTATTTGAATCGGAAATGAATCCAAACGAGATTATAAGTAATAGACATAATAATAACTCTCAAAATATTTCTTGTAACGTGAATTTACCAAAAATAGAATTAATAAAATTTTATGGAGATTATAAAAGTTTTCCAACCTTTAAAGATATGTTTGACGCTTTGGTCCATAACAATGATTATTTAAAAGATATTGAAAACTTTAATTATTTAATGTCGTCCTTAAAAGGACAACCCCTTGCTCTGATTCAATGTTTACCAATGATAGGATCTAATTATAACACGGCCTATGAGAGTCTAGTTAAAAGATATACTAATATTCGTTTATTAGCAAATTCTTATTGGTCCGCTATTGAAGCTGCTCCTAAAATTGATCATTTAAACCGGTAAAATTTAAGAAAACTCTTAGATATATTTTCCGAAAACTTGTCGGCATGAAAAAATTTAGGATTTCCCACCGAAGAGTGGAACTTTATTTTAGTTAAGTTTCAGAAAAAATGATGCTGATACGGCTAGGGCTTTTGAATTAACGCACAACTCTACTGAAGTTCCTCAATATATAGAACTTTTTGAATTTTTAAATAAACATTCTTTAGCACTAATTCAAAGCAATCATTTCTTACTAATACTAATAATTTAAATTGTGTGAACAATCTGATTTATTATATAATTGTCTTATATTTCTAAATAAAAACCCTTCTGATCGATATAACTATTGCAAAGGTCAACATATTTGTTTCAATTGTTTATCTAAAATTCACAATTTAAAAAATTACAAATCTACAATGAGTTGTAAAAAATGTAATCTGCGCCATCATACACTTCTTCATTTTAACAAAGAACCCTATACTCCCTTAGTGAGGATGGTTTTTTTTCGTTAATATTATAGGGTATAGGCTCAACGGTAAGAGATACAAAAAAACTAAGATACGTGTCCGGTTCTCTTTTTAGTGTTTAGTTTAACGACGCAATCGGATCTACGCTAACTAAATTGGTTTCGAAGATACAGAGTGATTCTCAAAATCTACCGGTTTTATTATCTCTTATGACTCGGTTATTTATGGAGATAAAAAGTTTGGATACGAAAGTTTTATGACTTTTACGTTGAATCCAGTTGCGTTCTTAAAAAATATAGATGTTTTATTTTTGAGATATTATCAAAAGTAGCATTTTCTTAAATGGGACACTGTATCTGATAATCTCAAAAATTGCATTTTTCTTGAGATTGCAACAATATATAACACTTAATATTTTGTATTGTCCTAAATAGCTAAAATACTAAAAAATTTTTTTTAGTTGCCATGGATTTAATCAATTTTTATTTTATAATAGGCGTAATAAAATTGCAGATAATAACAATAATAAAACATTAATAAACTAAAACAACAACTACAAAAACAAGAAAAGATTTATAACAACTCAACAATAATTATTTCAAATACTTATATATAACAATAGCATAGGTGGTTAATCACAAAAGGTGCTCAAATTGTCTTCCATACTGCTCGATGCATTTTGGGCTCTGCTTGTAACTGAACGAGTGGCGTTATAAATTTGAATATTTGGCACTCTTCCAATGCAACTAATAAAATTTGCTCTAAGTTCTTCTACAGTATTACTTGTTTTATAGACTTCATTTTGATAGATCCAAAATGAAAGTCGAGTGGCGTCAGGTCGAACGCGAGGCCATCTGTTTGGTCCATATGTACCAAGCCAATTTTCCAAAATTGACATTTAGTAAGTCCTACCATGTGGCTATTATGCTGGAGCACCATCTTGTTGTAAATAAACATTATTTCTTGCAGCTAATGGCATGTTATCCAACTCCATTATTACACATTCTTCCAAAATTTGGATGTATCCTTGAGCATTCAAATTTTCATTAAAAATTCTGTAGTTAAGGACTCTGTTTTGATATAGCGCCACCCATACATGGAACCCAAACCGTCCTTGTTGTATCCTGGCGACCGTCTGATGAGGATTTATGTTTGACCAATATCGATTAAAAATTCCTTCGCTAGATATAAAAGCCTCGTCGGTCCATATTATATTTTGAAAAAAATTGGGATTCCGATTAATCTGCTGCGAATACCAATGACAAAATGTTAAACGCCGCTCTTCATCTCCAGGATGTAAGTTATGAACCTTTCTTATTTTATATGGTTTATACTTATGCTTTCTTAACGTTTTTAAAACTTTAGATTTACTTGTGCCAATATCTTTCTCAATATTACGGCTAGATATCGTCGGATCAGCAAACACAAGCTAATGTATTTATTTCATCTCTTGCTCTATTTGCCTTATTGTAAATCTTACGTCTTGGTTTTCCAAATGATCCACTCACTTAAATTGTGATATAATCTTTCAAATATTTGTTGTTCTGGTGTCGTCGTTCCGGATAACGCTCAAAATATAAGTCTAGAGCTGCGTCTTTATTTTTATTACCTCAATGTAGCACTCAAGCATATTTAATTTTTCATAATTTTGAAAATTATTCATTTAATCACCTTTTTAAAAAATATAATCGGAAACGAAATAAGAATACCAATACATAATTGTTACTGAATTTTATGACATGTAAACAAACAAAAACAATTGCTTAAAACATTCAATTAATGGCAACTAAAAAAATGTTTTTTAGTATTTTAGCTATTTAGGACAATGCAAAATATTAAGTGTTATATATTGTTGCAATCTCAAGAAAAATGCAATTTTTGAGATTATCAGATACAGGTGTCCCATTTAAGAAAATGCTACTTTTGATAATATCTCAAAAATCAAACATCTATATTTTTTAAGAACGCCACTGGATTCAACGTAAAAGTCATAAAACTTTCGTATCCAAAGCTTTTTTATCTCCATAAATAACCGAGTCATAAGAGATAATAAAACCAGATTTTGAGAATCACTCTGTATCTTCGAAACCAATTTAGTTAGCGTACATCCGATTGCGCCATTAAACTAAACACTAAAAAGAGAACGAGACATGTATCTTAGTTTTTGTATCTCTTACCGTTTACCTATATCCATATATTAACGAAAAAACCACCTGTAAATGAATTTTACTGAAACGCAATTTTTACGCAACAATAATCATAAGAGTACTTTCTCAGGTTTTACCGATAAACAATCTCGGTTTTGTTATCTAATGGGTAGCAATTTGTGACAATAACATTTTTCAAAAT
>JARFJB010002385.1:3390000-3430000 GCA_036346205.1 Vesta saturnalis | reverse complement strand
GACAGATGCTCTTATGCCACGATTATTTGCTTTTACTGGGTTTAATCATACGGGAAGGTATGCACCGGGTTTTGCAGTTATATATTAGGTTGGTTTATAACCTTGTAGTTGCAATTTGTATCTGCGGTATTTATAACAACACGTTGGGTGTCAAATTTTTATAACCCCATACATAATTTTAGCTGAAAAGTTATAATTCAACTCAATGTAGAAAGTAAAACCTAGCAACTATCGAGGAAATAAGTACACTTGATTGCGTGGTCGGGGTATTTGGTTGCATTCCGATTTCATTGATTAAAATTTCCTGAGGATCATCTGGAAAAAAAATATTGCGAGTTTCTCTCTTAACAACTAAAAATAATTATGTTAATTTGCTAAGATCTACGTTCAGTTCCTGATACACAAAGCTGTCCTCGAAGTAACACTACTCAAATTGTCTAACTCTTTTCAAGTAAAAAAAACTGATTTCTTACAGGAAACCGATATAATTGAACTCCGATTTAAAAATAAAATAAAATAAACCGAACTACTTTAGTAAACATTTTCTATCTTGCGTAATAGTGAAAACTGCACCCTTGTCATATTACAAATGTAATTACTTCCAGTAAGTATAGCATATTTTATATAAATGTATGTAAATCGTTCCATGTTTTTACTGTAAAATAAATTATTCAATTTTACCCTGTAAAACGTCTACGAATAGTGTATTACATACCGAGGTGGAAAGTGTTCCATTCCTGTATAGAGAAGTATAGTTCACCGAAAGGCGAATCCTCGAGGTGAATTAGTTCTCGAGACAGGGGAATGGTACTTTTGCCGAGGTTTGTATACGATTTTGTTCACAATTAAAGAACAAGCAACATTATACAGTTCAAATCAAAAAATTTTGAAACACATCCATCACGGCTTCTCGTTTAATATTGAAGGTCGTGATAATACGTCTTTTAACTTTTATTCTAATGAGAAGTCATGAATGTTATGCTTACTATTTTTCTATTGGTTATTGGTTTTGTCGTTACTTGTTACTAATAATTCACTTATTAAATATGTTTATTAAAGAAAATGGGTTGTTTGTTTCCACCTACTGCTTGCGTTCACTCACCATCTACGCAGGCGAGAAAAAATAGTTGCATACTCTTGACCCTTTACTAAAATTGGCACGTTGTCAATTTGACATTGATAGTTTAAATCGATAGTAGCACCCCCATAGGTTTGAAACTGGTTCATTACTGACCGCTTCATCTCATTACTGTCTCATTTTTTTTGTTATTACTGACCGCTTATTTAAAGGGTTAGAAAAGCGGTATGTTACAAACTAACTGTGAATAATAGTATATTAAGTATTAAGAACAGTAAGGACAGTTTACCGATCGGCGATAATGTTTGGCGACTGAGCGAAGCGAAGTGGCCAACATTGGAGGAGATCGGTAAACTACTTACTGTTCGAAATGCTTATGCTATTTTTTGTGTGATCAACAATACACTTGATGGCAAAATGTAGGCAAAACACATTTTATTTTATCTCAAAATTGCTTAAAAGATGACTACAAGCAGAGCCACAAGCGTATGTATTGTTTTCTTAGTAACCTGAATGTTAATGTGACAGTTGTAAAATAATTGTGTCAGAAATTCTGCTAATCAGTGTTTCAGTAAACTATGAATTTCACTTACTGTTCGCTGAACGGTAAGTAAATTACTTACCGTTCAGTTAGACTCATTAAACAGAAAATGCCACCTACTGTTGTCAAAACAGTGACAGTAAGTTGACAAAAATGAACGATCGCACAAAATAGTATATTGAGTATCAAAAACAGTAAGGGACGTTTACCGGTCGACGGCCATGTTTAACCTGAAGCTAGCAAAAGGATATAGAATGGTTTAATTGTTTTAATCACTAAATTAAAACGCTAAGTTCTATTTATTTATTTAGTTAGTAAAAATAGGGTGCCTGCAGTGTGACGGCCAATGTAGCTGTAATTTATCAGTAACACAACAGCGACAAATTTTGTTGTACAAAAGCTACAGCCCGTTCATTACGAACAGCTTATAATACACAACACATCGGCTCAAAAGAGATAATTTTGATAACCTTCTAAATATAAGAAAAAATAAAACTATAGGATAACTTCCAGATGATTGCTATGAGTGGTGTAAAATTTATGCAATTTTCTTAGCGTTTGTCAATGTTGCGGACGGCTGTTCTTAACTGCCAACGCCGCCTTGAACGATTTAAAAAATGACAGATAAAAATGAACGTAGCTTTCACAACCTTGATATTTACCTGTAGAGGTAAGCGAACGCCAGATGCACAGCAGTGAAATCTAAAGGAGGTAATGTCAGTATCTGCAAGGTGTATACGTAATTGTAGGCAACTCAAAGGAACGGAATCATACAACGTGTAGAATTTATTCGCAAAAAACCACGTGTAACAAGTAGTATAGAATATAGTACCGAAAGTCCTAAATCAATTTATATATAACTAATATCTATTTGAAGAAGGGGGTTGCATTCACCAGGTTTCGAGGAAGAGCGGTTCTTACCATCTTCTTAAATAACGTCTGCAGGCAAACAGAAAACAATTTACAATACAACATTATTCTATCTTTTGTGAATTTGATACTTGAACCTCTTATTTGCTTACTATTTATTGTTAAATTACATTAACAAAAATGTTAACCTCAATGTGCATTAACAGATTGCAAGTTAGTTTGCAAATTTGTGGCGTTTAAATTATAACATAATAATAATATTGCACCAAATTAACCTGGAATGTAATAATTTTGTTTATTATGCAAATTACTAGTTCTCATTAACACCATCATAGTTATTAACATCAAATTATACGATAATTGCCCCTTTATACATACTACTAACATTTAAGTTTCATTAAATATTTGTCTTTTAATATTTTTTTTGTTTTAGGTAAAATCGATTTGGAATGTGTTATAAGGTGGTAAGTGTATTTAAATTTATAACATAATGGAATGAAGCTGTAGAAAATGAGAATTTCTCGACAATAGTGTTTCAGTTTGTAATAGTAATGAAATCTGAATATTTGATCACCTATTTGGCGTGATGTAACTACGGTAACTGTTCAGTTACTCTTAAATTTATGTTTAAATGTAGCGTATACGCAATTTCGTGTGAACTAACTAAAACAAATAACTGCAAATAATAAACACAGTGTAAAGTATCCATTGCAGAATTTTAGAATTCTTGGTAAAAAAATTAGGTCATTCTAATAATAAAGTGAACTGGATTCATTTTGCTGACTATATGAATGTATATATATATATATATATATATATATATATATATATATATATATATACAGGGTGTCCAGTTTAAGATGAAATGCATGGGGATATTGGAAACCGTTAGAGATACGAAGATGGTTAAATGGAGAAAAAGTTGCGTCATTATATGCCCAAGAAGTAACCATGGTTACATGTCAAAAATCCCTTCCATTTACTAGACACAGGGTGATAACTGAAAATATGCGTTTTCTAAAAATCGCTATATCTTGTTTCTTGCAAGAGGTACATCCACGATTTTTGCAGGATGGGGTAACAGGTAGCGAGGATTTCAAAATGATTTTGAAAAAATCTAGACCTACTAGATTTTGAGATAATGCACGCAACTTTCGATTTTCTTAGAGACGTCATATTGGATTTTGCATTTTGAATTCTTCATAAAAATGCTTTTCAACCATATATCATATGTTTATAATCTGCCAATGAGAAAGTGTCAAATTACACAATTAAATTTATATCAAAGCAACCTTGACATATTATGTATTTTAATTAAATGAAAATTAATCTACAAATTAAACTAACTATTGAGAACAATATTATTGATTATTGACATAAATCATAATAATAAAAGTGACAAAAACAACAAAAATAATATTTAATATTATACTGAATTTTACTATTAATTAATCAAATGCTCGAATAAACCTCCATTCTCTTGCAATAACTGAATAGATGGTTGATTGGCAAAGGCCTAGTTTGATATAAATTTAATTGTGTAATTTGACACTTTCTATTGGCAGATTATAAACATCTGATATATGGTTGAAAAGCATTTTTATGAAGAATTCAAAAATGCAGATGATAAGGAACTCTTGTGATGCAGTGCTAACTCGATGCAGATGGTGTTTGCAGGAGAATGAAGGTTTATTCGAGCATTTGATTAATTGATAGTAAAATTCAGTATAATATTAAATTTTATTTTTGTTGTTTTTGTCACTTTTATTATTATGATTTATGTTAATAATCAATAATATTGTTCTCAATAGTTAGTTTAATTTGTAGATTAATTTTCATTTAATTAAAATACATAATATGTCAAGGTTGCTTTGATATAAATTTAATTGTGTAATTTGACACTTTCTCATTGGCAGATTATAAACATATGATATATGGTTGAAAAGCATTTTTATGAAGAATTCAAAATGCAAAAATCCAATATGGCGTCCATAAGAAAATCGAAAGTTGCGTGCATTATCTCAAAATCTAGTAGGCCTAGATTTTTTCAAAATCATTTTTGAAATCCTCGCTACCTGTTACCCCATCCTGCAAAATCGTGGATGTATCTCTTGCAAGAAACAAGATATAGCGATTTTAGAAAACGCATATTTTCAGTTATCACCCTGTGTCTAGTAAATGGAAGGGATTTTTGACATGTAACCATGGTTACTTCTTGGGCATATAATGACGCAACTTTTTCTCCATTTAACTATCTTCGTATCTCTAACGGTTTCCAATATCCCCATGCATTTAATCTAAACTGGACACCCTGTATATATATATATATATATATATATATATATATATATATATATATATATATATATATATATATATATATATATATATAAATGTTCAATTTAAAACTACAATAGACTATATCTCATGAATAAATGATGATATCAAAAATTCTCTAAACCGTTTGTAGGGTAGAAAGAACCAAAATGGCATAGGATGCAACTCACCAAATCCTACGACCTACCTAACTAAAAAATTTATATAGCGAACCCCTACTTGTAATACATCATTGCAAAGCCTGTAAAAATGCTATCCAGTGGTATAAATAAAAATTGTACGGGTGTATTAATATTAACCCAATTAAATATTTAATTATTTTAAAACAAAACACTCTGCTTGCGATATAATGTTAAAAAGTTCTAAAGATGCCAATAATTCCTTATTTTGCATAAGTCTCCGTACTATTTGTTGTTAGAAAAAAAAATAGTTTTGCCGTTTTTGTCATAAGTTGTAAACTGTTATCATTTTTGAGTTCTATCAGAGTCCATGATCTATTTGTTTATTTGACGTTTAAAAGTCATTAGTGTTCCATTAATCAGTTATACGATTGGTACTATCAATCAGTTGTAGTTGTCACGATGGTTTACAGTTTCCCTGAACGTGTGGAGATAATTTTCATATTTGGCTCGCAGAACCAGTGTTATTTACGAACAGCTCAAATATTTAATGAGAGGCATCCTGACAAAAATGTAAGCCATGTGTACATCCGCGATTTAGTTGCGAAGTTTAGTGAAACTGGTTCAGTGGCAAATAAAAAAAGGAGTGCCCCAAGACTACTGAATGAAGTAACCCAAATTGAGGTCCTTGGACAATTTGCAATAGATCCTACTGCATCAACACGACAAGTATCTGCAATGACAGGACGATCACATGAGTGGGTAAGGATGGTATTGAAATTGCATAAGTTTCACCCGTACAGAATGCAAAGCCTTCAACAACTAGGCGATGATGATCCAGACCGACGAATTCAGTTTTGTGAGAATATGATTGAAAGAATTCGCACTGAACCTCGACTTTTTTAAAAAATATTTGTTTCTGTGATGAATGTACTTTTATGCTGAATGGTAACGTAAATAAACAGATATTGGAGTGATGAGAACCCGCATCTATTTAGAGAAGTTCGCACCCAATATCCAGAAAAACTGAATGTTTGGGCAGGGATATTAGGGGATGCTGTAATTGGCCCTTTGTTTATATCAGGAAATTTAACTGGCGAAATTTATCTCGATATGCTAGAAAACATCATTAAACTTTAATTGTACATGAACTGGAGAACCAAAGGGACGATCAAGGGAATCTAGCTCTAGACGAAGATTTGCTGCACTTTCAACAGGATGGGGCACCGCCTCACTATACAGTTGCAGTTAGGCGCTGGTTGAATACTAATTATCCGAACAAATGGATTGGAAGGAAGGTCTTATTGAATGACCACCGAGGTCACCAGATTTTCCGCCACCAGATTTTTTTCTTTGGGGTTACCTCAAGTCAGTTGTTTACATAACCCAACCTGCGTCACTTTAGGAGTTGCAGGAACGAATTACAGGCTGTATTATTGTTTACAAAACAACGGAATCCACTTTGAACATTTACTTCATTAATTAATATTTTTACCAAATTTGTAGTTCAACAAAACCTTTTAGTGAATATTGATGTACTTTTTTGAAATAAAATATTATAGTGTTATTTCTGAAAAGAGATTTGTGTCCATTTATAAAAATGACCGAAATAATATAATACACCCTGTATAATTTTTATTTATACCACTGGATAGCATTTTTTACAGGCTTTCCAATGATGTATTACAAGTACGGGTTCGCTATTTAAATTTTTTTAGTTAGGGTAGGTGGGGCGTAGGGGGCTGATTTGGGTGAGTTGTCTCCTATGCCATTTTGGTTCTTTCTACCCTAGAAACGGTTTAGAAATTTTTGATATCATCATTTATTCATGAGATATAGTCTACTGTAAGTTTTAAATTGACACCCTGCTATATATATATATATATATATATATATATATATATATATATATATATATGCGGTGTCCAGAAACTCTACGGACAAACTTTGCGTATTGATTCTAGACCCAAAAATAAGAGAAAAAGTTCATATAAACCCAGGTCCGGAAACGCTTCGTTTAGGACCTACAGCGTGTGAAAAATTTTATTTTTGTAAATGGAAAGGATATAAGTTTTCCTTGTGGATGATATTCCAGACAGATGATTTTGATATGTTAGGGTGCATTGCTGAGAGCCTTCTTACACTAGTCTTCGGATTATCTTCGACAGCCATTAAAATTGCATCTTCATTAGCTACCTTTACGGTGGCCGGTCTTCCCGTTTGGTTGTTTTTTGGAGCTACAAATCCAGTTTCTCGAAGTTGTTGGTAAACCACTGCAAATGTCGAGTGTTTCGGGTGGATTCTGTTAGGAAATTCTTCAGCGTATCTTCGCTGTGCCTCTCTGGCATTACACTGCATCCCACCATAGACTAAAAGCATATCGGCATACTCTTCATTACTAAAAGCAACCATTTTTAGAAATGAAACAGGTTTTAAATTACTATAAAATTATTATGTTAATTTGAAATACATTTGTTTATCTAAGCAACAACTTATCATTTTGTTTTAGTCAAAGCCTGCTAAAACGGCAAGAGATTCAATAGCTGGTTAAATAAATTAAACTGTTCATCAACCAATATCTCGAAAACGGTTGATCTGAGAGGCATCGACCAAGTATACCTTTTTTGCTTAGAACTGACAAGGGTACAAACTAATTCAAACGGAACAACAATATACCGGGTGGTAAAAAAGTTAAGGCTAATTAACTTTTAGCATACCACTGTAGATGGGGCCCTCTGCAGTCACCATCAAAATCAATAAAATATTTAAGTTTCTCGGCCACAAAAACCCCCGTGCTCTAAATTTCAGGACCATATTCAAATGTGTTCGCAAAATATCGCCATAAAACCGAGGAAAATAAAATTGTTTCACACCCTGTAGGTCCTAAACGAAGCGTTTCCGGACCTGGGTTTATAAGAACGTTTTTTCTTATTTTTGGGTCTAGAATCACTACGCAAAGTTTGACCGGAGAGTTTCTGGACACCCCGTATACAGGGTGTACCAACCAAGATGCAAAGTTCGATAACTCCTTTGGTTTCATAGACATCAAAAAGTTCTCAAACAAAAAGGGTAGAGGAAGTAACAGTACATTATTTCAAATTATTTTCAACTGTACAGGATGTCCCAAAATTCAGATATAAATCTAACTTATGTTTTTTAAATGCGAACCGCTGTATATTATTTCAAATTCAGAAACCCCCATATTTTTTCGATTTTTTTAATGTCGGGATTGAATACATTATACAGGGTATTTGGAAAGATATGGATTGCTCTGTGTTAAAATTGTACTCATTTCAATGCCCTATAGAAGAATACACTCTGTAGAAATGAATTATCTGTTGGCCAGTTGTCTTTCAGAATATTGTCTAGTATCGTTACCAACATTTACCCATTTAGCTACTTGGGGTTTGTATACAGGGTGGCTCAAAACTCGGATGTGTCATTTTCTTCCTTAACTCAAATGGAACACCCTGTATTTTTTATCATTATCAAAGTCCTCTGGTACTCCTCTTTAATTTTTGTCAGAAGTTCCCTTTACCTAATGTGAGTAGTTATCGAGATATTTCCAGATATTCATTGCAATTTGCTGTTTGAAAGTAATTATCACGAAGTTTTTGTGTTACTATCAATTAATTTTTGTATTTTACATATCTGTCAGTTCGACAGGTTTCACTGTAGTGTTTCGCTCAGTTATTCGTTCAATTTATATTTCTCTGTTTCAATATAGTTGAAGTGAAAAGTAGCTACGTGAAATGACTGACATGATTTGGATACTTGGTGAATGCACCAAAAACTGTTTATTGGCGTCAAGAGTATATCGTGAAAGATTTCCAGACCAGAGACAACCGAGTAAAGTTATTTTGTGAAAATTTTTGGATCGTTTTGATTGTATCGAATCGGTTCACCATCACAAGAGAGAAGCAGGAAAACATGCAATAAAGGAAGACAACCAACTCAAAGTGTTGCTGAGCGATACAGAAGACCCGCATACCAGTATACGAAAGATTTCATCTCCAAAAGGCATTAGCCATGGTACGGTTCAACGAATCATGTCATTACATAAAATGCATCGTTTCCATGTCCTACTACATCAGGAACTAATTGTAAATGATTTCCAAAGCAGAGTAGAATTTTGTCTATGGGCAAAATCAAAAAACCATCGAAGAACTATTTTTCTTTGATTTTGTTTTGTTTGGGGATGAGGCAACATTTTCGAAAAATGGAGGAGTTAACCGACACAATTTTCACTATTACCAGACATCTAACCCACGTATGATACGAACACACAGCCAAACAAGATGGTCCTTGAATGTTTGGGGTGGAGTTTTGGGAAATTGTATAATAGGGCCACACTTTTTTGAAGAAACGGTGAATGGTACTGTTTATTTACAGTACACAGGTCCTATCAAGGACTATCTGAATAATTATTTCCAACAAAGGTGGATAGGCAGAGGAGGACCTAATCGTTGGCCAGCTCGATCACCAGACCTAACTAAAGTGGATTTTTTCTTGTGGGGTTATGTAAAGAGTATGGTGTATAATGACCCACCAACGAGAAAAGAAAACATGAAGGTCAAAATAACAGAAGCATTCAAGAGTGTCGATCGTACAATATTGTGAAATGTGAGTCGGGCATTCGAGAATCGACTTCAACATTATATTGATGTTGGTGGAGGTCACTTCGCACGCCTAATATGATTAATTTAATGTTCTTATTTTCTTTTTATTATTTATTCTTTTGTCATTGTTGTTCTTCTATATTTACAGTGAATGTTATCAATGTCAAATAAACAGGTTAGATAGTGCACTAGATTAATTTATTTGTATTGTTTCGACACATTTTCAGGACAAATCCTTTTCAAACAGCAGTAAATTTGTCAAATTTATCTGTCAAACACAATGACAACCAGATAAACATCATAATCTTAGATTTTGTATCAAATTCATCAAATATCTGGAAATATCTCGATAACTACTCACGTTAGATACAGGGAACCTCTGAAAAAAATTAAAAAGGAGTACCAGAGGACTTTGATAGTGATAAAAAATACATGATGTTCCATTTGAGTTAAGCAAGAAAATGACACATCCAAGTTTTGAGCCATCCTGTATACAAACCCCAAGTAGCTAAATGAATAATGGTGGGTAACGATACTAGACAATATTCTGAAAGACAACGGGCCAACAGAGTGTATTGTTCTACAGGGCATTAAAATGAGTGGAATTTCAACACAAAACAATCCATATCTTTCCAAATACCCTGTATAATGTATTCAACCCCGACATTAAAAAAATCGAAAAAATGTGGGCTTTCTGAATTTGAAATAATATACAGGTGTTCCCATTTAAAAAAACATAAGTTGTATTCATATCCGAATTTTGGAACATCCTGTATAGTTCAAAATAATTTTAAATAATTCACTGTTACTTCCTGTACCCTTTTTTGAGAACTTTTTATATCTATGAAACCAAAGGAGTTGTCGAACTTTGCTATATATATATATATATATATATATATATATATATATATATATATATATATATATATATATATTTAAATAAGACAATTTTCTTTAAAACTTGTGTAAATAAACGTAAAATTAATTCAACGTTTCGGGAACGTCCTTTGTTCCTTTGTCAAGAATTTATTTGACAATTACAGAAATTGAAATAAGGTAACTATTTTTAACAAGTACAAAATATGAAACAAGGTAACTAATTTAATTTTAATCTGGACGAGTGTGTTTGACTTCGGGTAGTTGGTCTAGTATGTGACGTAGAAGGAGCAGAAGTGGGGACGCCAGGAATAGTTGCAGCATAAGTGTTTGAAATTTTTGGAAGATTTCGCGTTGGTTGAAATGTAGAATCAACTTGTTTAATGATATTCTTCCAAATTTGTGGCATTCTAGAAGTGTCATCTCGTTTATTGAGGGCGTTTGGTCTTCTTTCAATTTCAACTGCTTCTCTAATAATTCTTGCTTGTAAGGTACATAGAGGTGCAATTAAACGGATATTGTTGGTATTAATTTGGTGTCCTGTATCTAAATGATGTGTAGCTAAAGACGATGAAGGATTGTGCTGTTTAATTGCTCTCGCATATAATATTCTGTTAGTTTGTCCTATATAAGTTCTTCGACAGTTGTTGCACGGTATCTCATACACTCCTTGGCTTTCATTAGGAATTTTGCCTTTGGGGTTTCTTAAGAGTTGGGACAAAGTTGAATGTGGTTTGAATACCGGTCTGAAGTCGTTTTTGGGAAATTTCTTTGCTATTCTGTCTGTAATTCCCTTTATATAAGGTAGAATAACAGGAATCTTTCGTTCATTGTTTGACAAGTTATTATTTCTTGGTCTTCTTATTTCGTTGGTAATTTTCAATATTTCTTGACCTTTGTATCCATTTTGAACTAGTGTTTTATTCATAGTCTTCATCTCTTCCGTTCTAGCATTTTGGTCAGATAAGTGGTAAGAGCGGTATATCAAGGATTTCATAACGCTACGTAATTGACCAGGATGGTGATGCGAGAGAGAGTTCAAGTATCTATTCGTATGTGTTGGTTTTCGATAAACTTTGTGTGTAAATTTACCATTAGGAAGTCTTGTTATTAGGGTGTCCAAAAAAGGGAGTGAATTATTTTCTTCAACTTCCATAGTAAATTTGATGTTGTCGTGAATGTTGTTAATACGTCCTAGAAAATGGTTCAAGTTTCCTTTTCCATGGGGCCAAACTACAAATGTGTCGTCAACGTAACGAAACCAACATTTAGGTTTTAAATCTGCAGAATTTAAAGCAATGGTTTCAAAATGTTCCATATATACATTCGCAAAAGCTGGAGAGAGTGGCGAGCCCATAGGTGTTCCTTGAATTTGCTTGTAGAATTGTCCTTTGTATGTAAAATAGGTTGAGTGCATGCAGTGGTTTATCAATTTGAGTATGTCTTGGTTTATTGAGTGTTTTTCTTCTAGAATTTTCATCGTGTCTTCAATAGGTATTTTGGTGAAAAGTGACGTTATGTCGAAGCTAACTAAAATGTTATTTGGAGCCAAGGGTACAATTTTGAGTTTGTGTAGAAAATCATAAGAGTTTTTGATGTAGGATACAGTATTTTCACAAATCGGTTGAATAACTTTGGCTAGATAACGAGCAAGGTCATGAGTCGGAGAATTGAATGCACTGACGATAGGGCGTAATGGCCAGTTTTCCTTATGTATTTTTGGGAGTCCGTATATTTTGGGGATTCTTGAACTCTTCTCTCTTGGAATTAGTTTCTGTTTTGTTTCTTTGTCTAATTTTGTAGAATTAATAATAGATTTTGTTGTTTTTTCTATGTAGGTGGTAGGATTGTACTGATTTTTCCTAAAAATTCCTAATGAAAGCCAAGGGTTGTATGAGATACCGTGCAACAACTGTCGAAGAACTTATATAGGACAAACTAACAGAATATTATATGCGAGAGACGATGAACACCAACTAGCAATTAAACAGCAAAATCCTTCATCGTCTTTAGCTACACATCATTTAGATACAGGACACCAAATGAATACCAACAATATCCGTTTAATTGCACCTCTATATACCTTACAAGCAAGAATTATTAGAGAAGCAGTTGAAATTGAAAGAAGACCAAACGCCCTCAATAAACGAGATGACACTTCTAGAATGCCACAAATTTGGAAGAATATCATTAAACAAGTTGATTCTACATTTCAACCAAAGCCAAATCTTCCAGAAATTTCAAACACTTATGCTGCAACTATTCCTGGCGTCCCCACTTCTGCACCTTCTACGTCACATACTAGACCAACTACCCGAAGTCAAACACACTCGTCCAGATTAAAATTAAATTAGTTACCTTGTTTCATATTTTGTACTTGTTAAAAATAGTTACCTTATTTCAATTTCTGTAATTGTCAAATAAATTCTTGACAAAGGGAACAAAGGACGTTCCCGAAACGTTGAATTAATTTTTACGTTTATTTACACAAGTTTTAAAGAAAATTGTCTTATTTAAACATGAATACTTGTGGAAATCTAAATAGAAACATATATATATATATATATATATATATATATATGTAACCATTCATCAAAAGTGGGTATTAGCTATGGGAGTGTTCACTCCATCATCACTGATCAACTTGGCTTACTGCTCGCTGGGTTCCAAGGTTGTTGACCGAAAATTAAAAACAGGTCAGGTCGGAGCTCAGTGAAAGACATCTGAATCGATTTCAACAAGAAGGGGAGGTTTTTTTGAGGCGTATTGTCACTTGTGATGAGACGTGGGTCCACCATTACACTCCCGAATCAAAAATGGCGAGTAAGGAGTGGCGAAGAAAGGATGAAGGCTGTCCAGTCAAAGCCAACCGTCTCTCAGCCGGAAAAGTGCTTACAACTGTTTTCTTTGACTCAAAGGGAGTTTTACTCATTGATTTTCTGCAAGATCAACGAACAGTAAATGCGGCTTACTATTCTGAGTTGTTAGAGTCGACAAAAATCGCGTATCGAAGCAAACGACGGGATATGCCCATTCGAGACGTCATCATCCTTCACGACAACGCCAGGCCACATACCGCAGCTTTGACAAGGGATAAATTGGAAGAAATGCGCTGGGAAACCCTTGAGCACCCTCCATATAGCCCTGACTTGTCACCCTGTGATTATTTTTTGTTTGCGCCTTTGAAAGAATCACTTGGAGGCAAACGATTTGAAAGCAATGAAGAAGTAGAGGAGTATGTGCGCAATTGGCTGACAACCCGCCCTCAAACTTTTTATGAAGAAGGAATATTCAAGCTTCCAAATCGGTGGCAAAAGTGTATAGAGCTCGGAGGTGACTACATTGAAAAATTTTAATGTTTAGTTTATGTATACCATTGATCAATAAATTTATTTTACAAAATTACCGTTTATATTTGATTCCCCCTCGTATTTGCAATGTAAAAAAATAAAATGAAAGATATATAATTAGGTTAAATTTGGCAACACCGCCAAAGAACATAATAATTGTTATAATATAACTACATATTTATTTATATAATGGATAAAAAAGTGAACCTCATGTTTCTGATTTTCAATTTAATTTCTTTCTCACCAAATCCAGGTATGTTCATCGCATTTTCTAAATGAACATAAACAGATTGCTTGATTAGTTTATTTTTATAAAGCGAGGATTTAACATTCCTTAGGCACTTATGTTCTAAATATTTTGTAACAAATTCTATTTGTTGTATCTTCGCCCCAACGAAACGACATTTTTGCTACAACTGTAACTAACTCGGCTGAAAAACCATGTCCGCATTTGTTTAGTGGATAAATCACAATGCAGTAAAGCGACCGAAAAATATAGAATAAAATGGATCGACTGGACTAAATCACTTATTAAACTACTCGACTATTTTTATGGTATAATCTGTAAGTTTGATGTAATCGTTACGTTATTGCAAGTGTCAATAAGGCGTTCGTTGTATGTTGAAGAACTTTTGAATGCTATACACAAAGATTGAGAGTTGAAAGAGTTAATTTTAAAAACAAACACATTTCCGGACATATGGAAGATGTCGCGAGTATGTCCCGTACTAAAAACGGTGATCCCAGGAATATAGAAATTATCGGCCTATTTCTATATTAAATAAATTTGCTAAAGCACTTGTATGTGCTATGTATACTAAAATTACACATCTCGCAGTATCAACATGGTTTCCTAGAAGGTCGATCAACAATTACAGACCTAGTTCTAGTTAGTCAATTTATTGCGGAAGAACTGAATAATCGTGGTCAAGTAGAAGTTATTTACACAGATCTACAAACAGAATTCGATCAAATAGATCAGCATATCACCCTACATAAGTTAGAAAAGTTTGGGTTTAGTAATTAAACTTTTTAAAACTTATCTGTTTGGAAGGTATCAGTTCGTTGAGTTTAATGATTACCAATCTAACGTAATTACGACCAGCTCCGGTGTACCTCAAGGATCCAATTTGGGTCCTTTGTTGTTTTTAATTTATATAAACGATCTGTCTATGTTCATTGACTCTCAAAAACTTTTATTTGCTGATGATTTTAAAATAGACACCTCCATTAGTTCTGTTCAGGATTGTGTAGCTGTTCAAGCTAAGTTAGAAAATATTGATTTGTGGTGTAGGGAAAACAAATTAAACTTAAATGTGTCCAAATGTAAAGTTATAAGTTTTTCTAGAAAACAAAACAAAATTTTGTATTATTATAATATTAAGGTGTCGTATTGAACCGAGTTGAAAAAATTAAGGATCTTGGATCGACTCTATGTAGTCTTTTGATAATCATATTTCATACTTAATAAAGTCAGCTTGTAAAACGTTAGTGTTTATAACTAGAATATGTAAAAAATTTACTAATGTTGAGTGCCTAAAAACTCTATATATTAGTTTAGTTCGCTTTAAGCTTGGGTATGGTGCGCTTATCTGCGGTCCTACCACATAAATATCATTGAATCCGTTCAAAGTTGATTTTTAAAATTCTTATATTACAAAATAAATGGCATATATCCACAGCATTAGTGGCAAAATTTAACATTCACTACTTTTTTACATAAGTTACTGCATAACAAGGTTGATTGTACTACAAGGCTACCACAAATAAAATTTCTAGTGCCAAATATTACACAATAAACAATAACTTTTTTTAACCCTAGAGCAAACGCAAATCTGCTTTGTAAGTCTCCTGTTATGTGCAAAAACTTTAATGTCAATTTGAATGTCCAGTTAGTTGTACTGTTGGACAATAAAGATTATTATTATTATTAAATAATAATATTTTAGTACAACCCCTGTAGAGACGATAATAAAAAATTAAGTTTTTGTTTTTGATCAAAGTAAAATGAAAGTTTGAAAGGGAAATGTGATTTACATTTTTGGTATCGATTTTTAGGGAAATCCTCTTACTAGTTTGAGAGGAAGCATTCATTAGTTTCTTTGTAAATAGGGTAGTTTTTGTGTACATAAATGTTTTTTTGTAGTTTTAAGTTAGGAGAATTTCGTTAAATAGAGTTGAGAGTGCATCATATAAAATTAAATTAAAGAACGTATAAATATTATTACATTGTTACATTACGGCGTCGTTTCTGTTGAAAGAGTTTGGTTTTACACAAAGAATTTGGCTTCAAATACATGCATTAAAGGCTAGCATTGCTAACAAAATTTCAATTTACCCTACATCAAATACTTAGTTTCGAGAAGGGGTTCTATTGACGCAATTTCTACCGACGATTTTCGAGTTTGACTTCATGAATGCGCCTTCTCTTTAATTGGCTAATGTAATGGAAGGGGTTTAAAAAACCAATGTGGCGATAAGTGAAAGTATTCACGAGGGCAGTAGTAGAGTAGGCGTGGAAGCATCCAGTTTTTCGTTGCGGTCACGTAGTGATTACCCCGGAACAACGTTGACCAAGATCCATGTCGAGGGAACTATCGTAGTAGGGTTCTCGTCCCCCCACAGCCCATTTAAGGGATCACATAATTGTTCAACCTTCACGAGAGCAGTTTATCGTTACGTGCAGTTGGTCCATAGGGACTTGTAGGAATCCAGAAAGGCGTTCAGTGTTTAAAGTTACCAAGAGCTTCGTCGTTCTCTGGAGAGGTCTTCGCTTTTTGCGGAAGAATCCAACGTTCGTTCCAAAATTTCAAACGTAAAGTTCACAGTCCGCCGTCAATCAGATAACCTGCTGTAAATAACCAGCTTTTCGTTAAATTAAAAGTGATAAGTGTTAATCTGGACATGTACATAATTAGATAAGAGTAATAAGTATCAAGCAGAACTAGGTCAAAGTAAAGTAAAGTAAACTATTAGCGTGTTAATATAACTGTTAGTGTACATACAACCATTGGCTGAATTGTACGGGGAGTTTCCAGCGTCGTGTCAACATCAAGCATAGTGCCCAGCTCCTCCTGGAGGTCCATTGCTGATGACTGTGTAACAAAAGGGCATCCTCCACCTAAGGTAAGATTTCTGTATTTTTTTTTATTATTGTGGTGGGCGAAAACTGCTAAAAAGATTTATGGTGTGTAATTTGTATTATTTTGTTTTGCGTTTGTAGACACGGTTGAATACGCCTTTTCTTTAAAGATTATTTTTTTGTTGGTTTTTTGTTGAGCAAATTTTAATACAGGCGTATCCATTCATATTATTATCCAAATTTATTTGAAGGTTTTTTTTAAATTTTTGTTTAAAGTGACGAATTTACATCGAAAATTATGTGACAAGTGCGTTTTAAGCGCACCATTTATTAGTAAACGGAAAGTAACCATTTATTATTTTGGACATCTAAATCAATTTTATAGTATATTTTAATAGAAGTCATCGTGAGCTAGCTAGTTTGACCGCTAATAGATAACCTAGGTGATAAGATAGTAATATTTGTGTTGGCAATTCGATGGTTCTGTTTTTTTACTTATTTACTCATTGTATATATATATATATATATATATATATATATATATATATATATATATATATATATATATATATATAATTTAGGTTATTGGACTTTTAACGTGAACCTATTATTACACAGCATCTGATAACGCGCATAACTTGTGTTTATTTTTTTAAGTTGGTCATTAAATTAACGCCATTACATTGTGTTTGGTTTAAATAAAGCAATTACGGCCGAAAGCTTTTAAAGTGACTATTTAATTATAACGTAACATTTAGAGGCTGATGAATAACTGCATTATTTTCTTGTATGATTTGAGCATGATTAATTGCAACTTGGGGAATTTAAATTTCAAGTGGTTGTGTACATAATTAGTGTTTTTTGGTTGTTGAAGTGAAATTACTTTAAGAGTCGATTTTTTTAGTAACGTAACGTAACAATAGATTATTGTTTTTTTATCAAATTAGTGATTAATTTTTGCGACACGCAATTATATTGGTTAGGAGTGCAAATATTTTTGAAGTTTTTCAGGTTGGCCAGATCTGCTGGTCCCAGAGCCACCTGCGTAGATTACGTTTAAGTAAGCGAGTTATTTGAGTATTATTATCAAGCTGTGAACTGACGTAATTGGGAATTTCGACTCCTATCGTAAGACTTCAAATACTCTGGAGCTCTTTTCCGATTTTATGTCGTTTCAACTCCTACTTATATGTATATATATATATATATATATATATATATATATATATATATATATATATATATATGTACATAGATGACTGCTCCCTCAATATAAATTGATCAATTTGAATTTCCACACAGTCAAGATTACCTTCCTACTATATATATATATATATATATATATATATATATATATATATATATATATATATATATATATATATATATATATATATATGATGAACTATCCTATTGTGCGCAAAATTTAGTACACCGAATCCACCCAGGCTGCTGTCTAGCCAAGCGAAAGCCAAGTTCATCTGTTATCTCGTTTTACTGCCAGTTTATACCATAACAATCTAAGAGCTAAACAATATCGTCACAAGAAACCGCGACAGTTTGACGGCTATAATTTAAATTCACAAAAGTAGTACCATACAACGTAATAATTTTATAGTTAATAATTTTATATGATGCAATTTCAAATCCATTTACCAAAATTCACCAAAATTTAAAATATCGAGAACATTTATTTACACAAAAACTATACAATTCTCCAACAAATTAGTAAATAGGGATTCACTAACAATTGATACCACTATGTAAATCACATCTTAATTTTAAATTTCCATCTAAACGTAATAAACAAACCAAAACTTATATTTCGTTTTCAGAATTACGATTCTAAATGCGATGACCATTTGTAAACCATTTCGAATACTTTCCATATACGTAAAAAAATAAAATAAAAACGTTGCAATTGAATGTATGCGTTATCAAATTCAACTGCATGAACTTATACTACATTTCAGAAGTCCGGTACTACAGAATAACTTATAATTTCGGTTTTAACAACAAATATTAAAAAAATCATGACCACATGACAAAGTTTAGAATGTATGAGAGAGCCACCCTTCGGCTAAAGCGGTCGCTCGTGGTTTCAGAAAAGAATGCACATAACGGTCAGTGCCAATTTATGCTCTAGCAGTTAGTAGTGCAGCTGAATCGTTGTTTGTATACTGCCTTAATCCATTTTGGAAAAAACGGTGATAAGTGATAAGTAAAGTTAATGTTGTGTTGTATTGCTAATTAGATCAGCTCGGCTAAAAAGGGTTAGAAGAGAGTTATAGGTAACAATCATTTTTGTATCCTGTTGTATAGTGGAAAGATTGATTATCCTATAAAGGAACCATTGTTGGTGTTGTACTTTAATTAGGTTACATGACAATTCTTTACTACCTCCTCTTCTTTTGTGTGTTTATAGATTAAGAGAATGGAATAAGCTGGTAGGGAAAAACAATTTAGGACTTTTTTTGTTGTTAAAGTATGTTTGTTCAATAAGCAATTGAGTTATACTGTACGTAGGATGTATTCCTGATGTTGCACAACTGTAAGGTAGATGTAATCGTTACGTTATTGGAATTTTCGATAGGGTGATGTATATCAAAGGACTTTTGAATGTTGTATACAAAGATTAGGAGTTAAAAGAATTCAATTTGACTGAAAAATATTTTAGTAGTGACGAAAATGCGGACCGCTATGTAGCCACTGTGTTTTCAGGAATGCAGGTGACGAACAGGTAGACTGAACGAATTAATGGTATTTTAATACTATAATAGAGGGTATAGTTTATATGTGGGAGTTGTATTCGCACAAATGGCTCTAGGGCAAATAGCGTGAAAATTTATGGTGTTTTGATGAAATATACTGCGCGTGTACGTGAAATTACCTGACAAGTTTTCAATGTTTTATTCAGGAAATTTGAATATTCAATTTGGGCAAATGCAATAACTCTCTGAAATTAGAGAGTTATTGCGCTTTTCTTAAAAAATTTGAGATGACGTAGGTTTTGAAGTATCGTGTGCGTTTGTTCTATTTGATATTTGCTGATCGCCAAAGTCATGTGACATGTAAACTCTTTAAGAGTGTTTGGTTTTGACTTATTGGGTTAATAATAAAAGACCACGTTTAGCGAACATCTTGCGCTCAACGATCTTGCAAAATCAACATCTCTGCTTATAATAATTTTCCAGGTAGGTTTAAATCGTGGTAGCGTGCATGACACACTAAAACTTTTTGATAAATGTAATTGTTATCGAAGCCTTTTGATAACAATTACAGTTATCATCCCCAATAAATGGTAATATATTTTATGAATTACTTAATATGTTAGTAGAAATTTATGAAATATGGAAAACGGTTGTTTTCACTTTTCAAGTAATTTGTGAACATTTTACCATTTACTGAGAGCGATAACTGCAATTCTCAACAAAACACTTTAATTTATATAAAAGATAAATAAAGAAAATACACGATTTAATTACCGAAAAGAGAAGTACTTTAATAATTATTCAGTGAACATAAAAAAGGAACCAAATTTTGTCACCCAAATTATTGACTTATTTAATTACAAACTCAAATATCTGCTTGCTACCACGAATATTAATTTAGAAAACGAGATACTAAAAGTTCTCAAAGTACCGAAATTTTTAATCCTACAGGAATCAGCAAGACATGAAGACATGAAAGTTATTCGTAATTATAACTCACAATGCGTTAAATAACTGTTTATCCGCATAAAATAGAGAATTATTAGTTAAGCAGAGAATTCACAATATGAATCATATACAGTGTATCAAGGATTAAATGGGGTACATGCAGATATCGGAAACGGTAATAGATACAAAATCGGTCAAATGGAGAAAAAAATACGCATCTACGTGCTCATTAACAATCCGGATTTACATTTTCAAACGTTAATCCCGTTGCTGAGATACGGGGCGAATCCGAATAATGTCTTATTTTATTTGTTGCAAAAGATTTTTAGGGAGTGATAATAGACAATTTAGATTTTAAAAGTGATTTTTAAAAAATTCCAAACCTACTAAGTTTTACAAAATCGTATTGAAGTCTTATTTTTCTTATAGACGCCATGCTGCATTTTTACATTTTTGGAGTCGTTATAAGAAGCCGTTCTCAACCATGTTGAACACTTCTACGCCCGATTAAAAACGACACTGTAATTTGGAGTTCATTTAGATAATAGCTCAACAACTCAATGTTTTATTTCCTAACAGCAGTCTCAGTAGTTTGGTGTTAAATATGTTTAAACCGATAATAATACTGATATGAAGAGACATAAAAAATATTCAATCAAAATAAAACCAAACAACAAAAACAAATTATAAAGTTAAAGTAACTGTTCCAGCAATTCACCTTCCTCTCAAATACATAGTGTACGTTGTTTCACGATTCACTCACAGGATTGCCTTATTTTGTAAGGCGCAATTCCGTTTACTACCTCTTCCTCTGCCCTACGTAAGCCATTTAAGGTTTCATAAGACCTAGACTACACTTAGACAGCCCCATAAAAATAAATCCGAGCGGGTGAGATCTGGTGGTCTAGCACGCCACCTAACTGGTACTTGATTTTTGCTTAACCCATCAAGATATTTGCGTTAAAAATCTTTGTGACAATTTGGCCATTGTGCAGGAGGGCCACCTTGTTGAAAGAACATGTTTTGTAAGGCAAACAACTGAAGTTCCATAATTCGGTGTGTACTGTTGCTTGTCATTACAGAAAAATGGACCAACAACGTGGGTACCAGTAATGCCTACCCATACATTAAATCCCTATTTGATCTGTTGTCTCACGCTACGAATTAATCATGAATTTTCATCGGAACAGAAATCTTTATTTTTGCGATTAAGTAATTCGCAGTTGGTTAAACGACTCTCGTCGGGCCACATAATTTTCATGGTAACATTCGGTTCTTCATTATGTTTTCTGATGAACCATTCACAAGATTTCATTTTCTCAGTGTAAAGTCGTAATGAAGCTCTTGGCGAGGCCGTTCACGATAGGGATGGTATTCGTGAAGTTCTAATTTTACTGAATGGCTGTCACCCATTAGTAATTTCAATTTCAAGCAAAAATGTTCCAGTTCTCTCAACTACGGCTTGCAGAACCATCCTTTTTTCATTTTCATTCCCATTTTATTTCTTTTCGACGTAACGAAATTGCAGTGAGTTAATAAGTTATCACGAAACCGCCGAAATATGTTTCTACCTAGCTGGCGTCTTTTCGCATATTTATTAAAATACATTTATGCGGCCATCGCGTCATTTCTCCCACACAGAATAAAGCTCGTCAACATATGTTTATATCACTATCAGAAAATATCCATTACAAACTTGCTATTCACTAGCTTGTTTTGCACCGGGTTGCACTTATTTAACAGACAAATATGCTACGGTTTAATAAATTCTCAGTCGCTTTTTGTAATTATTTTTTTTCAAGAATTTTGAAATCCTGTAAATTTGAAATTTTTGATCGAGATTTAAATTAGTATTGGATGTTTCTCAATCAACAACTGGTAAAATTTAAAATGTCACAAATACCATCTTTATCGTGAACGGCATTCATTCAAAAAAGATCGATCATTTCCTGTTGTAAGTATGAATGGCTCAGTTCTTAAGTTTTCAGACTCTATTACTCTGTTGGGTATGACTGTATCTTCAAATCTCTCATGGGTTGACCATCTTCTGTCAGCTACCAAAACAGTTGCTCGTAAAATAGGCTTTTTGTACAGATCTAAGCAGTACTTTACCTCTCGACAACTCCTTTTGCTGTATAAGGCCCAAATTCGGCCTCATCTGGAATATAATTCTCACCTTTGGGTTAGTGCTCCCCAATACGCTCTCGATATCGTTGATCGTATTCAAAAGAGAGCGATTAGGCTTATAAATGACCCGTCTTTAACTTCTCACATACAGTCCCTTGAGCATAGAAGGATGGTTTCAGTTCTTTCTTTGTATTATCGTTATTACAACGGCTATTGTGCTGGTGAATTACATTCTTTGATACCATCTCCGGTTATCTTTGCGAGAAACACTCGGTTCGCTCAATCACATCATCAGTATGCAGTACAAATCTCCACTTGTCGTACCAAACGGGCGCAATCCACATTTTTCTACACGGCTTCTAAACTCTGGAATGATCTCCCTAGTTCCTGTTTTCCTCTCACTTATGATATGAGAAAATTTAAGGTAGCTGTTCATAGGCATCTATTGGCAATTCATTATCCCTCTATCCATCCTCCTAAGTGTTCCTGAGTGCTTTAGCAAGATAGGCCTTATTTAGCCTGTTCAGGTCCACAATCATAAAAAAAAAAAAAAATTACGGCTATACACTGAGAAAATGAAATCTTGTGAATCATTTATCAGACAGCAAAAATATAGATTTCTATTCCTATGTAAATCTACGATTATTTCGTAGCATGAGGCAGCAATTCAAATGAGGATTTAATATGGGTATGCATTATTGGCATCCACGTTGTTGGCCCATTTTTTTATAATGAAAATTTAATTTCAAGCAAGATATTGAAAACTTCTTTACACAACAGTACACTCCGAATTATGGAACTTCCGTTGTTTGCGTTACAGGGTATGTTCTTTCAACAAAATCGCGCTTCTGCACAATGCCCAAATTGTCACAAAGATTTTAAACGCGAATACTTTGATAGGTAAATTGGAAATCAAGTACCAGTGTTTTACCATCAAATCTCACCACGATGGATTTTATGGGGCTGTCGAAATATAGTCAAGATCCTACGAAACTTTTGAAGATTTACGTATCGAGTGGAAGAGACATTAGACGTAATTGAGCCTTACAAAATAAGGAAATCTTGTGAGTGTGTCGTGAAACAACGTATACTATGTATTTGTGAGAATTGTTTGAATAATTACCTTAATTTTATAATTTGTTTTGTTGTTTGGTTTCAGTTTGATTAAACATTTTTTGATGTTTCTTCATATTAGTATTATTCCCAGTTAAAAAATATTTAGTACCAAACTACTAAAACTGCTGTTAAGGAATATGACGACATTGAGATGTTGATCTAAATTAACGTCTACTTCGGTCAAATTATAATGTGGTTATGTGTCACCATGTTTCCTTACCGCTCATAGGGGTGTTGAACATGGTTGAGAACGACTTCTCATAACGATTCCAAAAATGTCAACATTCAGTATGTCGTCTATAAGAAAAACAAACCTTCGGTAGAATTGTATAAAACTTAGTAGGCGTGGAATTTTTCAATAATCATTTTTGAAGTTTGGATTGTCGATTATCGCTTTCCTAAAAATATGGAGAATGTATGTTTTACAATAAATAAAACATGGAGTTCTACATAAAATGCATATTTTTCGTTTTAGCAATGAATCGGAGTAACGGAATTATTTTTGTAAAAGTAAATCCGGATTTTATTCCATTTTACCTTAGACATACTATAGAAGAGTAAGTGGCGTAGCTAAGTGTTAACTTAAGGTGAAATTATTATGTACCGGGTGAGTCATTAAGCAAGGACGCCGGCTATATCCCAGAAACCGCCTGTTAGGACTTCCAAAAAAAAAAATTCTACAGTAAATGTGGCCAAGACAAAATGCTGGAAATAATTTTAAAGTTGTAAATAGACCGCTAGGTGGCGTAACTGCTGTAGTAAATTAAAAAAATGTCTAATAAGTAACAGAAACTTAAGGAAAAGGTATATTGGAAATATCGTAGTTGTATTTTTGGGACAATTTTACCTATTTTTTGTATAAGAAGTTTTTCTCTAACTTCACTGCGAAACTTGTCAGACAAACACGTAATTATCTTCGGAACCAGTCATCGAATCTTAAAAAAGTAATATTTCGTTGGAATGGCCTTTTCTTGCGCTATTAGTTGATGTATTAAAAAATTAAGTTTGATTAACGAACAAACCGCTAGAGGACGTTTTTCAAATATTGCTGAAACTTTAGCGATTTTCTTCAAAATATTAAATAAAATGGTATGTTTTCTATATTTTAGTCAGAAAGAGTATAAAATTTCGCCTATACCCTGAAAATTTCAAGTCGATATCTCTGTTGGTTTCAATTTTATACCTACTTTAAATTTAGATCCAAAATCAATAAAACCCAAAGTTTTTTGATATAATAGTTTATTACTTAGGCCAGCTTTTATAAACACAGGTTAACCCTGCCCCGAGAGTTAACCCCAGAAATTTGATAATACTGACAGTTATTACATCGAGTTTCTGTGGTTAGTTTATTACGTGGTTCGTTTATTACCGTGGGTTAATAATTACACCGGGTGGACCATCGAAAATTAACTAGAGATGAGTAGTACACCATTACTCAGTGGCGACCTAAATGCTAAAATTGTCTGCCATCATTATCAATACACAGCTGCAATAGCTGTTGCGTTGAAAAAACAGCGGTTTCTATCTCCGCTGTGGAGAGGGTGCGAATGGAATTTCTTATCCTAATGACCATATTTTCAGGCGTAGTTGGCCTGGTTGTAAAAAACAAGGTCCTTTATTCTTCCCCAAAAATAAAAATCTAAGCAAGTTGGATAGGGGGACCTAGAAGGTAACAATGGTAATGGTTATTAAGCTGTTTAAGTTAAGAATGAATAAGGAAATGTAGGTACCCAGCTGGCCATGTAAAAAAGCTCCCTGTTCCTATCCATGTATCAGGAAAAGTGTTACTCAAACATTGATGCACGCGTACTGAAAAATGTGCCGGACAGCCGTCATGTTGGAAAAAGATCCGCCGCCTAGTAAGCAACGGCGCATCTTCTAAAAGTAACGGCAAATCGTTCCGCAAGAAATTAAGGTACGTTTCACCATTAAGTGGTGCGTCAAAAATGTGAGGACCAATAATGCATGTTATGACCATTTACTCCACCATCACTGCGGAATGTAGCTTGTCAGTCTACAATATTTGCGATAACAGATGTTGATTATCTATGAGCATATACGACAGCCAATAACAGTAGTCTAAACGTTGCTCATAATCAGCTGCAGTCATTATGCATTGTTGGTCTGGTAGTGTTATTGCATGATCGTGGCACTACAAAATCATTACCATGGATCTGAACTTTAAGTAGGTATAAAATTGAAAACAAGAAAGATATCGACTTGAAATTTTCAGGGTATAGGCGAAACTTTATGCTTTTTCTGACTTACATATAAAAACATACCATTCTATTTAATATTTTGAAGAAAATTGCTAAAATTTCAGCAATATTTGGAAAGCGTCCTCTAGCTTCTTGTTCGTTAATCAAACTTAACTTTTTAATACATTAACGAATATCGCAAGAAAAGATCTTTCTAACGAAATATTAGCTTTTAAGATTCGATGACTAGTTCTGAAGATAATTACGTGTTTGTCTGACAACTTTCGCAGCTCTCCCTACGGAAAACCTGTGAAGTTAGAGAAAAACTTCTTATACAAAAAATGGGTAAAATTGTCCCAAGAATACAACTACGATATGTCCAATATAACTTTTCCTTAAGTTTCTGTTACTTATTAGACATTTTTTAATTTACTACAGCAGTTACGCCACCTAGCGGTTTATTTACTAACTTTAAAATTATTTCCAGCATTTTCTCTTGGCCACATTTTCTGAAGAATTTTGTTTTGGAAGTCGTAACATAAGCGGTTTCTGGGATATAGCCGGTGTCCTTCCTTAATGTACTCACCCGGTACATTTACACAATTGTTAATACAGAATTATGAATGTGGAATAAAATACGGTAAAGCAAGTTACGTTCGTCACAAATTAATACAACAAAAAAAATGTTTCTAATTGAATTTGTAATTCACCTATTGTTTTTTTATCTAATTAAGTACGATAATAATAAACACATAAAGCAGTTATGCACTAATTAGTTTTTGCACTGTTATAACTGCTTCAGTATATTTAATAATAATAATGATAATGAAAAAAGGTATAACATTTTTATTGCACAATTTTTGATTCGTTTAAAAAACATAGTTCGATGCTGTTGTATCGATTGCTGTGCAATCAAACGGTTCTGAGCGGGAAGGTACTACCCCCGCATTCGCTTAAATAGCCGCACATGGCGTGCATATATGCAGTGATCACGCCGCTATATGTGTATAACGAAAACCTCCTAAAAAAACCTCGTACAGGGCAGCGTTAATAAAATTAAGTGGTTGCCCAAAGTAGAGATTTCTAGTATGGCGGGCCAAAAATGGTGCCTAACGGATTTAAAATAACGTGACTGTTATTTTTGCATAAGATCTGGCTAGAAACAAAAACCTTCAGTTGGTAAAGCAAAATTATGCCTAATAACATTATCACGAAGTTTAGGGTTTTCCCATCGTATCTACGACAACCACGAGTTAATGTCACTTTTGTCATGCTAATTATTTTATAGACAAAACGAGTTTAGGTAATACGGAGGGTTCGTGAATAAGCATCTGATGGCTGCATTAGTAACGGAAAGGTTTTGTGGTCACCGTTTCCGAACCGTACAAGAAAGAATGTTTGGATAAAATATTTGATTCACAATTAGTTTGTAACATACCGCTTTTCTAACCTTTTAAAGGTTGAAAACTGAATGATTCTACGGGTTTACTTTAAGCGGTCAGTAATAACAGAAAAAGGAGACAGTAATGAAGCGGTCAGTAATGGACCACTTTCCAATCTCTGGGGGAGTTACTATCGATTTAAACTATCAATGTCAAATTGATAACTTGCCAATTTTAACAAGAGTCAAGAGTATGCAACCATTTTTTCTCACGTGCGTAGATGGTGAGTGAAGGCAAGAAATAGGTGGAAATAAACAACAAGTTTTCTTTAATAAGCATATTTAATAAGTTAATTATTGATAACAAGTAACACAAATCCAATAGAAAAATAGTAAGCATAACGTTTATGGCTTCTCATTAAGGTAAAAATTAAGTCGCATTGTCACGACCTTCAATATTAAACGAAAAGCCGTGATGGATGTGTTCCTTAATTGTGAATAAAATCGTATTCAAACTTCTGCAAAAGTACCATCCCCTGCCTCGAGAACTAGTTTACCCTGACAATTGTTTATATTAACACCTGGAATTACAGATTTAGTAACTGAATTAACTGCAATACTCAATGTAGAAAATATGGAACACCTAAAATTTTAGTGGATATGTCCTCGTGCCATTGGATCAGTATTATAGATGTGCACCCAATATGCTGCATTGAAGATGAAGTCGACGTGCACTTACCTCGAAGCGAATCGTCTATATAAACATCTGCTACCATTGAAGATTTCCAGCCCCCGTAACGTTTAAAACTTAATAGGTTTCCACCAGCCTTTGCAAGTAGTGTTGCGATTTTACAATTAAGTAATAATATGTTAGTCTCAACGCGAAGAAATAAATACTCTTTATAAATAGTTATCCAATTTTCAGTCCCTTCGGTAACGGAAAATGTTCTAGGAAGATATGCTTTAGAATCAGGAAATGTTACGAGTAAAATTGTATCTTATTCTTCAATATCGTTCACCATCATCTTGGTTGAAGCGTCCCTACCGGAGGCTCCTGCTACTCCTAGTATTAATGCGATCTATAATATAGTTGAAAGGTATTCCCTATAAATTTAAAAAGTTCCTACTTACTTTCATCATTAAATAATGTTCATAAGGTGCTTCATCCAAAAATGTGTCGATTTGCTCTCTTGTTTGAAACCTGCAGATTTATGTTTTAAAAACGACTCGACTGCAGCTTAACGAATTTGGAAATATCCACGTTATCTTGTAAAATCAATGTACTTCTTAGCATGGAGTAAATTGACCGGTTATTATGAGTTTTCTAGTCTCACTGTTAATATTATGCTAATTTGTTCTAGATAGCGGCAAAGTTGCAATAGTATGATAAAAAAAATTTTTTAAGGCGCGGAAACTACGTTTTTGAACGTTTTACCTCGTTTAGCTTAGGTTAGTTTAGTTTAGGTTGTTAGCTTTTATTAATATCTTTGGGCAATTTTTTTATTGTTTTAGTTGATTAATATATATTTATTTTTTGTGTTTTTCTCTTTTGTGTGTTTACCGCCAAGACAGTGAATTTTCAGTTCATTTGTGATTATTCCCCCCCAGACAGTGATTTTTCAGTGTAATTAGGTTAGGTTTGGTCAGTTTCAACATATTATTTTTGATTTTTCAGTGAATGTGTTTTTCCCACCAAGACTTTTCATTGTGATGTTTAGTTAGGTTACGTTATATTAGGTAAAGTCAGTTCTGCGGTAAAATTAGCGTTTTTCCGCGACCTTAAGGAACTTTTTTAGATGTTTTTTTGGAGTTTTATGGAGTATCAGAACAAAAAAAAAGCAGCACAACGTGAGTCTAGAAAGTTCAGTTTTACCAATTGACCACAGTGTGGAACTCTTAAGTCTTTCTGATTATTCCTTAAAGTAAGTGAGTAACATGTTTTCAGTGTACTGCTTAACATTTGTGTTTTTGCACCGATCAACGAAACTTTTTCTTTCTTTTTCGTACCTCTTTTTCGATTTTTCTTGAGGCAGTAAATCGAACGTAACTGCGGATGCAATGGCTGCAAGTTCCAATGGGGTTTTTTTCATCACCTCTTCACTATTGGAATCCCTCATTATAATTAAGCTATTTCACTTATTTATTTATAAACTGGAAAATACTCGTGACAAGCGATACTTGATTTGACGTTACAACTAATGACTGACATTTATTTTAAATCTTTGTAACACACGTGCGGAAATGCGCATTGCAAAATTCGTATAAACCTTTATTCTCATTTTGCAATAAGACCCTTTCAGCACTGATATTACAATATACTGTTGCCTTTACATCTACTATATTTTCTAACTGTTTTATCTACAATCATTTAACTATGTTTATAATAACTATGAAGCACATAAAATACAAAATAAAGAAAAATAAAAATTGTGTACATTATTCATTAGTTCCGTTTTTTGAAAACAAAAATTTGAAGTTTGATAAAGGTAGAAATACTTAAGATTCAGTTCATGCGTTATATAACTTGTCAAATTTGACAGTTTCATACTTTTTTTTAAACTAAAATTTTTTAGCATGTGGTATATATAATATAATATTGACGTCAGCCGGGAAGTTTAACCCCACAATATTAATAGACATCGATATGACACCTGTCAGGATTTCTAATCATGGATATATGCAAATGAACCACAAAGAAAATGTACAAAAGTTATTTTACTTACAAAATTTAATTGCACTTTAGATGACTTGTAAATAATTAGTTTTAGATTTAATTATAAATGTGCGCTCAGAAATTTAAATTAATGTATTTACATGGAAAAGTAGTTTAAGGGCGTGTTTAATATGAAATACACAAGTTAGTTCAAAACTCTTAAAACTTTTAACGACGTGAAATAGGTTAAACACATTTTCAGCTGCATTTATTCGTTACGTAATTTGATGGATGCCGGTCGCTTATAAACATTGCTTATTCTATAATTTAATCTATTCAGATTTATTAGTTATACGTTAACCTATTTTCAAGTAGTTAACTGTTACTCTTACCTTACACTACAGTTAATGGTATGTGTTCAATTTTTACAACAGGTTAATTTCTGTTGGTGCTACCAAGTTTATCTACATTTGTTTAAAATACAGTTAGGGAAAGCGGTAATAATTGTTTAATCAGAACTATGTCTACAAATATGATTACACACAACGCTTAAATTTGTAAGGTTTATTAAACGTTAACACATGCTTCGGTATTACAAATAACTAGGACATAGTACAGTAAGCAAGACGTTTGTTCGAAAGTATTCGCTCAGGTTGACAAAAAATGTATTTTTCTTTGAAATACATTAAAACCACTCCTCGCAGAAACACGCACGCACGCACACACACACACACACACACACACACACACACACACACACACACAAACAAACACACGCACGCACGTACGCACAGACACGCGCGCACGCACGCACGAATGCGCGCACACACACGAATGCGCGCGCACACGCACACGCACACGCACACACACACACACCTTATATTAACTGTGACTCACTGATCTGTTCACCACATTGTCAAAGAGGTTGGTAAAAACGTCACAACTGACCTTTTTTGTATGCACGCTATAATCAAGACATGAAATTAAATTAAATACGAAATTACTAATGTGTATGGTGTATGTCATCCGCCACAGTTATTGTAATGGGTTATGTGCGCTTATTTACGTAAAAGTTTTACCGTAAATGCGTAATTAAGGTGCTATTCATTAAAGTCAATTTCACATTATAATGTTAAAGCATTTTAAATTTTGTTTATAAATTTTGAATTTTGAATATTTGTGAAGGTCTAATGATGCATAATGACAAATTGGAAAATTACGGAAGCAAAACAACACGTTTAATCAAATCAAAGACTAACTTGACCAGCATAATTTTAATTTGCTCTTTGATATCCGTTTATTAAGACCAGGGATTTAATTAAATTGATCGAATCTAAAATTCAGAAATTGATAAGAGTTGTGTACTTTTATTACTATTGTGGTAGAACAAATTATCCCTATAGATAAAAAAGGTGGTAAGGATTGTCAGGTTATGTATGTTATGTGATGTATGATATATATATATGTATATATATATATATATATATATATATATATATATATATATATATATATATATATATATATATATATATATATATACTATACACGAGGGTTACGCTATACATTTTGAGATGACACGAAACTAGAACTGGCAACACTGCATTTCTAAACACAACTATATTAAGTACTAAGCTCTGACTCTCAGTTGAGTTGCTGCTGTCATAAGGCAAACGTGGTACTTACGATTTGTCATCGAAAAATTGACTTGTTAAGAGAACATGTACGCGCAATGATCTACTACGATTTTAACGCCGATTTAAGTGAACAACATAGTCTTGAATGACTCCAATTCGTGTTCGGTGATGAAATCTTTCACGCGCAACAGTGTTACGCTGGTATAGCGAATTCAAAAAAGGACGGATATCGCTTGCTAGTAGGTCATGTTTTTCAGTTATCGCTGGAAACATTGAGAGAATGAGATGTATGATGACAAAAATCTAAGATGTATCTATCAAGCGATTGAGGTAACCCTTGGTCCGCAACACTTAATTCAATTTTACATAATCATCTTCATATAAAAAAGATTGTTACTCGTTGGGCGCCACACACGATTAACAGTTTCTAAAATGCGGAGCGAGTAAGAATCGCGCAGGAAACGTTATAAATGTTAAATAATGGTGGACATTGTATTCTATTTAAATTTAAATAGTAGCAGGTGATGAAACTTACATCCCATTTTATGATATTCCTAAAAAACAAAGAACTGCCAAGAAATTTATATACGCAGTTTTCTGTCGTAGTACAGGTTTAGTAAAAGCAATCAAGCTTGAAAATCCCCGTACACTCACAGAAAGCTGGTACATCACAAAATGTTTACCTGCAGTGCTTGAGTCAGTCGATGGGGTGGTATAACAGCCACCCCATTTGTATATATATATATATATATATATATATATATATATAATAATAAGGTATATATCACTGTTTGGAGCATATATTAGCTCAGGTTAAAGATTCAATATACATAAAGTGAGTTCGATGGAATTAAATTAACATATATGTAAAGCGCAGGTTGCTTAAAATTATATTATATTATATATAAAACCATTTACAAATGTGATTATATGGCATGTTGTTAGCTATTTAAATCCAATCTCATGAATATAAAAGTATGACTATGGCTAAACATTGAATATCGTCAGTAAATTACTTTCCGAGCTTCATCGGAGCTGTATAATTATAGTTTATAGTTTTCTTATTCGCATGTAAATTCTTTTAAATGTATGTATTCCAGATAGCAGTATATTATGCTTCTATCCTAAAACAAAAATAAAATAAAATTGTCTGAATCAACGTAGAAAGTTAAAATAAGCGTTAAAGTGTAAGAAACTGAGACCAATTTAAGAGAATTCACAGGGCTTACAAACTTTAAAAGTTATAAAGAAATATTATGCTATTAACTTACTTAGTGAAGTGTTTGAAATATGTTCCAACTTAAATTAACATTTTTATGTGTAATTTGAAATTAAAATTGACAAAAACCAGGTTAGGATATTCGAATTAAAAATGTGAGATGAAATTTTCTATATTAAACCATAACAGTGATCGAGATAGTGATGTGTTTTGATCCACAGAATTCATTTCTGGCTTTAGTGTTTCTGTGGAAAGTAGATTAAGTTAGTTATAGTGAATTTTGTACATAAAAACTTTGTAAAATATTTAATCTGTAAAACAGCCAAGGAAGTATAGCAAAAGTGGTATCTAATGAAAGAAAAAATTGTGTAGAATTCAAAAAGCTTTAAGTTTTAAGATCGGAACGTATATAAGAAAGTTATGAGTAAAATTAAGATTTTACTAGTTTTAGAAGATTGTTTAACCAATAGAATTAAAGCAATCTTATGTTTGTATTCGCAATATCACTTATGTAACTTAGAAATTTTCAGAAGCTATGTAAGGAAGTGAAAAAACAAATCTTAATCTTGACGATCTTGATAATCTTGACAATCTTTAAAATTTTTTTTACATCTTTACATTGTTTCATCTGTTCCTGTAAGTGTTAAATCATAATTGGGTTCGTATAATCTCTTAAAATCGTAATTGCATAGTGACAAACAATTGATATTCAAACCATTTCTTTCATTTTGATGAGTTATTGTTATCGTAATTTAAGTTTTCGATAATATGTTTTGGAATGTCGAATGGTCGTTATGCCAACGTTAATATTGTGTTTTAGTTTATTTTGTTAATCAAAATTATTTTATACCAAATTATTATTTAGTGAATATGAAAATTTTGATACGGTGCAAGAATACAGAATTCATTAAGCAACCTAAAACATAAGTAAATTTATCAAGTTCACAATTAAAATAACAGTACTTAAAATTAAAGTATTCCACAAAATAAACAAACCACATACCAATGGATGGAGAATTTCCACTATAGGACCGATTTATTTAAGTAACACCCTTATAATCGTTAGTGTTGTTGGTCTTCCTTCATTGGAGCAAATATGGGAATGGATAATAATTTCTGATTTGGATATAAACAATCAGTACGCTGATGGTTTTTTGGAAATTCAAACTACTGCCGATATGAACGTTGGTACATCAACATAATTGAGAGCAGCTAAAAGAAGCGGAGAAATTATGTAAGTCTGTGAATTCTATATACATTTTTATTTGTCGTTATGTTGATTATCATTGTGTATTATTTATGTACATTTCTGTACAGGATGTTAGTAATTTACATGCTGGTCTGAAAATAACAAAATCATGTATTGCATTTATATTGAATTATTATTATAAAAAGAAAAAAGGAAAGGACACTTACCAGAAGTAAAGTAATTTTAATGTGGTTTAATCATGAACACAAATTCAGATCGCATGCGCATAACGTGATGTAATAAAATTGATATATGGTATTTCACTAAAAATTGTAAATTATAAAAAAAAATTTCATGTTTGTATAAACTCACAATTGGATTTATGTTCATATGAATTGTATAGTAAAATATTTTGAACTCTATCACCATGAGAATGCTAGCCGAGGCCATTTATTTACAGAAAAATTATAGTATTAGTTACAATAAAGCTATGAGGACATATCGTGCTGAAGTTTTAATCAAATATTTAACGATCTTTTAATACATGTAATCCTTAATTTATATCATTAAATCGGATACTACACTAGTTACGTCGGAAGTCCCACAGGGATCTAACTTAGGTCCTCTTTTGTTTTTGTTATTTATTAACGATCTGCCTTAATTGTTGTCCTGCAATGTGTTGATGTACGCTGATGTTTTAAAAATGTGTTCTGTTATTAATTGTATGCATGATTGCGATATACTTCAAATGCAAATCGTGGAACTATATAAATGGTGTATTAGTAATGGATTACGACTTAACATGGGTAAATGCAAAATGGTTACCTATTCCAAAAAACTCCGAGCTATATATTATCCGTATGAATGTAACTCAGTTTTATTTAATCGTAGTTCTGTGATAAAAGATCTTGGGGTTACTTTTGATTGCAAACTCTCTTTTAGCGATTATGTTTCATCTATATGTAGCTCTGCTATGAAAGTTCTTGGATTTTTAATTCGTAATTGTCGCTCATTTACTAGCACGGTAGCATTGAAATCTTTGTATACAGCCTTTGTCCGTTCGAAGCTGGAGTATGGGGCGTTAATTTGGTATCCCTGTTATGAAAATCAAAAAGCATCATTAGAAACATACAAAGAAAGTTTGTCAAATATTTATCGTACAAAGTTGATGGAGCTTATCCGGAAATTGGTATTGAACAAAACACCTTACTGGAAAAATATCATGTACAATCATTAGAAAAGAGGAGGGTGGTCAGCAGCATTACACTCTTGTACAAACTTTTACATGGAAAAATTGATTGCCCGTATCTATTATCTTCTCATCAGTTTCATGTTCAACGTTTCTCGTCTTGATCCTTAGTTAGTCTCTCGCTAGTTATAAGATTAAGATCAGTGATAGAATTCTTATTAGTTAGCATAGTATTCAAATTGCGCATTCCAGTGGTAATCTAATTTAGCTTTAGATTTAAACATTTAGAAACATGTAATAGGTAAAGTATTTTGTTTTATATTAATAGCGTCATTCCTATTTTATTTTCTCTTTTTCTCGGTACTGCTATAAAGTATTGTCCTGTAATTGGATCAATCGGTCCGTTGGGCATTGAATTCTTTATTATTATTATTATTGTTTTTATCATATTACGATATTTATTTAAATATATAAATAAAAATATATAAAAACTAATTTAATTTTTATAATTAAGGTAGCCATCATTATAATATATATATATATATATATATATATATATATATATATATATATATATATATATATATATATATATATATTAAGGGTGTCCGAAGAATAGGTGCACAGCTTCCTTTGGTCAAATGGGATCGATTAAACCAAACATGCCTTAGTACAAATGTGCCTCCTGAATAAAGTTACAGCTGTTTTAGAGTCATAAAAATACTTTTTTCTACAAACGTTAAAAAATGACGAGGTTCGCGCATTAATAACAATATGCAAAATGACACATTTTTTGATTTTCCTATGTTACCATAACAACGTGCGCGAAATAGCCTGCGAAATACATATTTCGCTCACTGCATCTAAACTCTATGAGAGTATTGTATTTTAACTTTTATGGTGTTCAATCAAGCAAAAATCCAAGAAAAAATTATTTAAAACAATTGTAAGGGATATACATATTTTGATGGTTATAGAAAAAAAAAAATTTTGTAACACGTGCGCGAACTATTTTGCTTGGTTGCGCCTCGTTAAAAAATTCAATTCTCGATCACCAAAGTAGCATTTCGCGCTTATGAGCTATACTGCATATTGTAGAGGGCGCTGTCGACAGATTTGTTTTCGTATGTTTCTATCATATTTTTCTTATGATCAACACTTTCCTTTCTGCGGTTAAAGTTTATGATGGAGAAACTAATTGTACATAAAAAAAGGTGTACTTGTTTCATATCCAACAAAATGTACCGTTTTCAAGAAAAACGTACTTAAACATTTTAATTCACTAATTTAAAGCTACCAATTGTCACACTAATATTAATGCGTTTGTTGCATTATATGCAAGTTGTAATCTGTCAGTTATTTTATATTGAACCATTTTGTTGGTGTTCTATTGAGTTATTATCGAGTTTATTGTTGTTCTTAAAGTTTCTGTTCATTTTCTTGCTCCCGCTCAAAATACTTTTTCTTCTTTTATTGTAAAATGCCCCATTACGATGTATTTTCCAACTCTGAGATGGCCGACATTTTTGCGACTTATTGCCAAGAGCAATTTAATGGAGGAGCTGCAGCACGAAGGTATAATGAATTGTACCCAAATCGTCGCCAAACCAACAGAAAATTATTTCAAAATTATTCCAACGATCAAAAGAACACGGGAGCTTTAAAGCGAGATACCATGCTGGACGTCCAACTTCTCTACCCGTTGGGGAGGAAGAAGATATTTTACGTCGAGTTGAAGAAAATCCTGTAATCAGTATTCGGCAGTTATTTTCAATTACAGCTGTACCCTGGTATCCACACATAAAGTTCTTCGTGTCCAACTTCTACATCCGTATCCATTTAAATATACAGGAGTTGTTCCCGACTGATTTCCCACTAAGATTGAATTTTTGTCAGTGGTTGCGTAATAAACAAAATAATGACCTGACATTTTTTAATCGTGTGCTCTTTACCAGTCGAGGCATAATTAATACCCGAAATCATACATGGAGTGAAGACAATCTCCGTATAGCTAGAACGAAGCATTTTCAGCACGAATTTCCAATTAACGTATGGTGTCGAATTGTAAGGGATTCTTTAATAGGACAATGTTAACTTTCTGCTCGGTTGAATGCAGAATCGTATCTCAACTTTGCCTACCTTACTGTAAGATGTTCTGCTTAACATTAGAAACAACATGTGGTTTATGCACGATAGTGCTCCTGCTCATTATGCTCGAAATGTGCAAAATTATTTAAATAACCACTTTCGACAACGATGAATTAGACATGGGAGTGATCATCCCTGGCCACCGCTAAGTAACCCGTTAGATTTTTTCTTATGGTGTCATATTAAATCCATTGTTTATAAACAATCAAATGGCAATAGAATGGAATTGTCAAGAAAAATTCGAGAAGCTGGAGATGAGATTAGAAATAATGGTCAGTTATTCTTCCGTGTTAGACAAAATTTAGCTAGACGTCAAAATTGCATTGAAGCTAATGGCACCCATTTTGAGAACCTTTTGTAAATAGCCAATAAAATCTAATACCTACTTAGTTCAATTTAATTTTTACTAGAAAGTGCATTAGACAAGTGGTAACTTGATACAATCGTATTTCGCAAAAAGCTTTAAATTGGTGCATTAAAACATTTAGGTGCGTTTTTCTTGAAAACGGTACATCTTGTGGATATGAAACAAAGTACACATTTTTTATGTAAAATTAGTTTTTCCATCACAACTTTTATCCCCAGAAACGAAAATATTGATCATAAGAAAAATATGACAGATACATATGAAATGAATTTGTCAACAGCAATATCCAGTATGGCTCATAAACTGAGAACATTCACCTTCCTCCGAAGTGGATGTATTTTTAGCTTGATACATCATGTCATTTCTGAAATACACCCAGTGTTAAAGTATTTTTTATATTATATATACTATATGAAGAGGTGTGACTTCTTAAGGAAGCACATTTGTACTAAGGTATGTTTGGTTTAATCGATTCCATTTGACCTAAGGAAGTTGTAGTTAAGCTGAGTCCCTATACTTATGAGACACCATATATATATATATATATATATATATATATATATATATATATATATATATATATATGATTGGCGATGACTTATTAAGGAAGGCCTTTTTCTGGTCTTTCTAATGACATACAACTTAGTTACTTTGAAGAACTAGAGAAATACTACCGTTTTCCGGTTTAAATCCGGCATTGTTAGTATGGTAGGCCATAGAAACCTTTATTGACTGACATATACAAATCGTTATTATTAATATGATGAACCATAGAAACAAATTTGATTTGCGAGTACAAATCGTACCACTACGCTTTGGATGTTTTATGAATCAATAAATTGCATTTTTCAAAATGCAGGGAAAGCTCAATTTTTATTGAAAAAGTTGAAAAATATTGTTTGGCAACCAAGAACTTGCTAATGGTCCCGCTCAAACCACGTGCTGGGCAGGTAAGCGGGAAACGGCTTCAACGCAGAAGAAACTTCAAAACTGTTGTCTTAATCTTAATAATACTTCTAAACATCCCAGTTTCGCATTCATGCTTATTACACATACTGTCCACATCTAGATTAAACTTGTGCTCAAACTTTCCTTCCGCAAAATTTTGTAAATTCTACCACCATCTATTCTTGAGAATTTTTCTATTGTGCAATATTATGACATTTATGCTAATAAAAATATTCAAATATATTCTTCCTCTACACTTGAATACAATATCAACATATCATAGACTCTTACACTGCACATTTACAGCTATTTTAAACTCACATTGCTTAAAATACAGTAGCAGTTATTTTTTATCGTCTTAACAGGGGTGTTACTAAAACATAATTTATCATTCAAATTTAATACTTTCAACTTATAAATCTATGTATAACGTTTAAATACTCTTTTGCATGAGACTCAACGCTTTACTAAAAATTCCAGTCGCGTAGCATTTACACCAACTTACACTATGTATATACTAATACTTCTCTCGTTGGAACTCACATTCATATACTATTCAAAATACGTCCTACGCACAACACTAGACTCTATATACCCAGTGCGTCAAAATCATCTCTCAGGATCTAAATAATTTCGTACTCCTAATTACCGTATCACACATTAAACCCAAATTGAATTCATAGTCTTCTTCGCTCGCCATGATCTCGTGACCAGAGATCCTGGTTGTGCCCATTAAATATCCCGCAACTAATTTTAAACTGAGGACTGACTTTAAATTGTTTCTAAAATCTCCATACGCGGAATATTATCACCAGAGTATAGTGTTTGTGAAGTGAATAACTTATAGGAGTGGAATTGTTTTTTTAACACTCATACAACAGTACTTTGTGAAATTTTTGCTTTCATATTAACAGGCATTTTGTCTAATAGGTGATTACGTGTTCACTTCGGCAGCTTCATTAGTATGCTCTGTTTCATTTTGTGGATTTACAGAAAGATCTATATTCACCCAAAGCTTCATATAGCCTTTTAGATGTGCGCTGAGAATGATAACGGCGTTCCCAAATATTGCTGTACAGTTTGCACCACACTTTTTGGCACCGAATATAATAATCAACCATATCACGTTTTTCAGATTAGAAAAATGCATTATAGTGACTAAAAATGCTAACCAAACTGAAAAGCACTTTCAAACTAAACGTCAAAGTAATATGAGTAACATCTGTCCATCAGTAACGCTTCCATGGCCTACCATGCCAGTAACTCTGCAATTAAAGCGGAAAAACGCCATTATCTC